>WOXC01007703.1:0-25926 GCA_011680675.1 Gymnobelideus leadbeateri | reverse complement strand
TGGAACATATGGCTACTCAGAGTCTCGACGAGGAAATCAAAAGATCCTTCTCATGAGCAAACTCCCAAAGCAAAACACTAACCTCCCAGAATATATAACAAAAACTGGGGCATCTGGTTGGCCGAGAGCTGAGGAGCTTGAGAATCCCCCTGCCCTAGCAGGATTCATTGGAAACTCTCCATAGCCCAGAGCCTGATTCAGTCTGGGTCAGGGCTCTATGTGCCTATTAACAGGCAGGGAAGATCTTCAAATTCCCTTAACATTAGGCCAGTGTATCTAATGAAAGTAATAGGTTCTGTAAATTCTAGTGTTGGCAGTGAATGAACCTTGGGAAAATTGAGGTTCTCCATGCTACCATTTGTAATTGTGGATTCAGATTAAAACCCCTAGAAGTGGTTCCTCTCCTGGGGGGAAAGCACATTATAATGAGCTCAGTCCTGAGAGTCTATGTGAATGACTTCCCCAATCCGAATCCAGCTGTTTTTTGAGAGATGACCTCCCATTTTAATTATTTATTTATTTTTGATAAATGAAAAGCATTTATTAAGTTTTCTGATGTGTCAAATTCTGGGACAAGAGCTGGTCATACACATACAAAAAGTAAGATAGTCCTTGCCCTCAAGGAGTTTACATTCCAGCAGAGGGAGACAACTCATTCAGACAGTGGGATCCAGGGAAGGATGGTTTGGTTGGGGAAGACAGAGATGATAAGTGGCAGCCATAGGGGCAAACCATTGACACAACCTTTCCCCCCCCCCCCAGAATCAATGGCAATAGTGTTTGGGTTTTGTTTTTTTTTTCCCCGCTTTTTTTGGAGGGGGGAAGGTAGGGCAATTGGGGTTAAGTGACTTGCCCAATGACCTCCCATTTTTAGCTGGGACCACAAGTCAAGATCTAGCCAGGGTGAGCCAGGCATGATATGGAAAATCTTAGTCAAGAAATAAAGGAGGCTAGTAAGTGTTGATGTCCGTCGATCTGACAGTGGGGTAGATGTCCTGTATACACTTTCCCCCTAATGTTAACTTTAATGCCTATTTGCATACTTTCTCTTTCCTTGGGAAATAGAAGTCACAGGTAGGATTGTGCTGAGGTTGTGATTGTGCCTAGAGGGAGGGGAAGATGGGGGGGAGGGGGAGGGGAAAGAGAAAGATCTGTAGTCATCAGCTGGAGAAGGAAAAAAAAAAACAAGAAAACGTGAAGTGAAATGTAGAAAGGATGGCATGAAAAATTAAGGCAAAGCACTTCAAGTGACCGAGACTGTGCATGAAAAAAAAGTACCCTGGATAAAAAAAAGCAAGAGTCCCTGCACCATTTAAGAGATGGGAAGTTTGAAACATCTAAAGGAAAATCATCGTGTTAAAACGTGCCAAAGAAAGCTAGAACGCAGCTCCTCGACGGCGAAACAAAATTTCGGCAGGGAAAAAAAATAAAACAAAACATAAGCTCAGCTGTTTTAAAAATTGATACACCAGGGGAGAGCGCGAACGCAGACCCCCACTACCACAAATTATGCAGTCGTTTCCCTCATTTGGGGAAATCGCAGGGGTCAGCCCATCCGGAGTGCAATGGCTAAGCCTCGGCCTGGGGAAACCACCTTCGTGATCATGGAATCACCCCTGCCAGGTAAGTATGCTATAATACGCCACATTTGCCCTCTCCCTCATTGCACTCACACATTTCATACCCGGTCACTAACACAACAGTTTGATATCCCACACAGCAACTCCAAGCACGCAAACTCCAGAAATCTCAAAGCATTTCAAACATCCCAACATAGCTACGACTCTAACCCTCAAATCTATATTTTCCAGGAGAGACTGGCTGGAGAAACAGGCCCACAAGACTTCTCATCTGCATACTGCCTCCCTTTCCAGCCATCTAACATAACAAACTAACGGATTTAAAGCAACTAGGAACTTAGACAAGGAAATAAGTTCCCTTGTGCAACTTGAGGCATTTCCTCATCTCTATGGGACGAGAGCAGATTCCTTTTACTGGTGGGTTGAATTCGTTTTCATTTTTTATTTTCACGTGGGGCTGGTCGTAATCTACAATTATGACGGTTTTCTATTCTTCTCTCCACATTTCCGAATCTGTCCCAGATCAAGCCGCACCTCTTCCATGAAGCCTTTTCCAAATTCCTCAGCCCCAGAACCGAGCAATGAACTCCGGGTCTGGGCATCACCTCTCGGGCCTCAGTCCGAATCCCTGCCTCAGTCTCTCCCCTCTCCACCCCATCTTCCACCCACCTGCCAAGTGGATTTTCCTGACCACGTCATCCTCTCCTGGGTCAACTCCAGTGGCTCTCTTTTTTGCGGCTGGAATAACGTAGAAACTCTTTCTGGTGTTGAAAGCCCTTCACAAAGTGACTCCAATTCCTTATTCCTGCCCTTCCTGCACTCTACACTTCAGCCAAACTCCCCTTCTTCCTGTTGCTCATGCAGGACGCTCCATCTCTCCTCTCTAGGCCTTTGCTGGGGCTCTTTCCCCTGTGGGCACTCCCTCCTCACCCGCTAGATTTTTTTAGAATCCCTTGTTTCACTCTCTCAAGGCTCTCTTGAGGCATCACCTGCTACCCAAACCCTTTCCAGATTCCCCATCCCAAGAACTCGACCTCCCCTATTTTTTTAAATTCTGATTTTGTATTATGAACTTGAAAACATCACCAAACATGAACATTTCCATATACAAACAAGAAATGACAGAGGATTATCTATGAAGCCCTGAATTGCAGTATACTTTGGAGTTGTTGATGATGTGTTTTTTTTAAGGTTGGTAAACAGATTCCATATGTTCCTTCCAAAGCTCTTCGGATGGTCTGTTCCTGTGTCCAAACTGCTTTCTCTTTTTATAGCACATTTGTTAAAATATTTCATCCATGCTCTTTCCTTTCTCTCTAGAATCATTATCACCATAATGATCCCCCAAAGCCTCTCCTTGTAACAAATAGGCTTACTTTTAAAAAATACAACACACAATTCAAGCTACACACACACACACACACACACACACACACACACACACACTCACTGGTGCCATACCTGTAAACCCCTGTCTTATCCTGCACCTCTCTGCTAAGAGGTAGGAAGCCCTCCCACCTAAAAATGCCTTGTTGTTTTGTATATATTCTGAACTTAGCTATTTTTGTGCACATTGTCTCATCCTACACCTCTCTGCTAAGAGGCAGGAAGCCCTCCCACCCAAAAATGCCTTGTTATTTTGTATATATTCTGAATTTAGCTATTTTTGTACACATTGTCTCATGTATAACAAGTTACTTAATAGATGCTTCTTTGAATATAAGTAGAAAGCAAATGAAACTTAAAAAAAAAACCAACCCTGTGTAAGGAAACACACACATTGTGGTTATATACCACATGTCCAGGTCATATATTATTCACTGCCTATGGGGTCCCTCCCTGTTGTTCTTCTTTCCTTTCCCTGTGGCCTTTAGCTTTTTTCTCCCAGTGGCTTCAGAAAATGCAGAATCCCTGGTAGTTCAAAGACCTCTAGTCTTCTTCCTTTCTTGGCTCATTCGATCTAACACAAGTTCCACCAATTGATAAATGGTCAAAGGATATGAACAGGCAGTTTTCAGAGGAAGAAATTAAAGATACCTATAAGCATATGAAGAAATGCTCTAAATCACTATTAATTAGAGAAATGCAAATCAAAACAACTCTGAAATACCACATCTCTCTAGCCAGATTGGCTAAGATGACAAAACAAGAAAATGACAAATGCTGGAGAGGCTGTGGGCAAATTGGAACACTAATGCATTGCTGGTGGAGTTGTGAACTTATCCAACCATTCTGGAGAGCAATCTGGAATTATGCCCAAAGGGCTACAAATAATTTCATACCCTTTGACCCAGCAATACCACTTCTAGGGTTATATCCCACAGAGACCATAGAAGAGGGAGGAAGACCCATATGTACAAAAATATTTATAGCAGCTCTTTTCGTGGTTGCAAAGAATTGGAAATTAAAGGGGAGCCCATCAATTAGGGAATGGCTAAACAAGTTGTGGTATATGAATGTAATGGAATATTATTGTGCTATAAGAAACGAGGAGGAGACGGTTTTCGTATTTACCTGGAGAGGCTTATACAAACTGATGCTGAGTGAGAAGAGTAGAATCAGGAGAAAGACACATCATATGTGTGATGACCAACTATGACAGACTGGACTCTTCTCAGCAATGCGGTGATTTAAGTCAATCCCGAAAGACTCATGAAGGAGAGAAATGCAACATCCAGAGATATAACTAGAAAGAACTGAGCTTGAATCCTGATGGAAGCAAACTAATTGATCTTTTTCTTTTCATTGTTTGGTTTTATTTCTTCTTTATCATTTTTCATCCCACCTAGTACAATACGCCTTTGTAATTGGACTAATGTCTAATATGAATGTATTTGCAGATCTTATAATGGACTATATGCAATCTTGGGGGGTGGGGGGAGGGAGGGAAAGGAAATTTGAAAATCAAAGAACTATGGAATTGAATCTTGTCAACTAAAACTAAACTAATAAATTGATAATTAAAAAAAGAATCCCTGCATGAGTTAGAATAAAAAAGTAGCCTGTTTTTGATTGTTTTGTTATGTGTTTTGTTTTAGTCTTTTGATTAGAAATGACCAAATCAGGCCAAAATGCCCCTTCTGAGCTCGAAGGCCTTTTTAACTCTAAATTTCTGGACTCTCATACTAGACAGACTACTACTTTTGATACTTGAGCTGATGATGATGATGATGATGATGATGATGATGATGATGATGATGATGATGATGAAAAGTCTTGAAGGCCTTAAGCCATCTGTTTTTGAATGGAACTGTCACATGAATTATTATAGTTGTCATGGTTTGAAATCACTTTCAAACAAGGAGGGGCAAAGTGACTTTTCTACTTAGGCCTGAAACTGTCTGGTTAATATAAACATGAGGCATTCTAAAGGCTCTTCATCAGTTGGTCCAGTATGGACTTGTATTTGCTGGTTATGGTATTACTTAAGTGGAAATGATAGTGCCACAGTATAAGAGGACCCTTCTCATGATATGACCTGTACTTACAGAAATTTTTATCACCCTCTCCCCTGACAATGCACCTTGTACCATTTAGAAAAAAACACATATAAGAAAATGCCAGAAGACTCATGATGGAAAGAGATATCCTCATCCAGAGAAAAGAACCATAGGTTCTGAATGCAGATTGAAGAAAACTACTTGCTCACTCACTTTTATTTCATTTTGTTTTGTTCCTTCTTTCTTATTGTTTACTCCAGTAGTTATAACTCTTCTATACAACTTGGCTAATGTTTAATTTGAAGGTATCTATAGAACCCATGGTGGATTGCATACCACCATGGTGGAGGGGGGGGGGAGAGTGGGAGGCATAGAAAATTTGGAACTTGAGGAATTATGGAATTGAATGATGTGAACTAAAAGTAAATAAATAAATTTTTTTTTTTTTTGCTTTTTGGAGGGCAATTGGGGTTAAGTAACTTGCCCGTGGTCACACAGCTAGGTTTTTGTTTGTGTGTGCATTGTGTCTGAGGCTGGATCTGAACTCAGGTCCTTCTGACTCCAGGGCCAAGGCTCTACTCACTGTGCCACCTAGCCGCCCCAATAATTTAAAAAAAAAGAAAAGAAAAAAACACATTCTAGTCTTACACAGTATGTAAAATTCCCATTCAGCAAAAAGTGCCCTCCCTCATTTCAAAAAAGTTCAGTCAAGTATAAAGCCAAGCAGGAGCAGCTCTTCAGAGGACTGCTGGTGTGAGTAGCTCTTAGGTTCTGATCATATGGTATAGTGAACTCTCTATTTATTCAGCAGTAAATTAAAGCAAAATATTGACAGAAACCAAAGTACAGCATTCACAATGATATAACATAACAACTTATCCCTAAAGTGGCCACATAGTTTTAAACAAAAGATTCAGGATACAAAGTTCTCCCACCCCTAGGTCACAGTGAATCATCATCTTGTCAGTGAGCACTAAGTACCCAAGGAGAGGTCTTTTCATCTGGACTTAAGGCTGTCTCCCAGATTCCATGGTTCCTCTTCCAGGGTCCCAGCTTTTCCTGAATTCGCCCAAATGTCACCTGGATTCACAAGCTGGCACCTTTCAGCTCCTCGTCCAGCTTCTCATCCAGTTCCCATTCCATATGGAAGCTCATGGTGTCCAGTCTACCTCAAGTCCTTTGCAGTTTCTGTTTCTGGAAAGACAAAGCTTAACACAGCCAAAACATCATCATACATATGGCCAGCACCATCATCAATTCACTATCTGCCTGTGAAATCAACACAGACCACCAACAAGGTCTGAGAAATCAACACAGACCCACAAACAGAGTGCTGGACACAAGTTTTCTCCTCAGTTTTGCTCTGTCCCAGTTGTGCTCTAGCTTTTCATTTGTCATTAGCTCCTCCCTCTTTCACCCACATTTTATGTCCTTCCTGTTCCTGTCTTTGGCAAGTCCCTCTCACTTTGGGATTCACAGGTTCTGTTTCTTAACAAAGACTTGATACAATCACAGGCAAGGCTCAAAGACACCTGAACTGAAACAAGGTACTAAGTAGTCAGTTGCTTACCATTGCATCAAGGTAGAAAGAGTTATTTGGGTGAGGCTAGGTGGTGCAGTGAATAGAGCACCAGTCCTGAAGTCAGGAGGACCTGAGTTCAAATCTGGCCTCAGACACTTAACACTTACTAGCCATGTGACCTTGGGCAAGTTACCTAACCCCATTTTCCCTGCCTTCCCCCCTCCAAAAAGCAAGGAAAGGAAAGGAAGGAAGGAAGGAAAGAAAGAAGAAAAGAAAGAAAGAAAGAGTTACTCATACATGTATTTTTTTTCTTGGCTTATTAATCACTTTTTGTTTGTAGTATAAATGGTTCACTAATTGCACTGAAGGACAATTAGATGGCACCCTGGATAGAGCACTGGGCTTAGAACCAGAAAGATTCCTCTTCATGAGTTCAAATCTGACCTCAGACACTAACTAGCTGTGAGACCCTGGGCAAGTCACTTCATCCCATTTGCTTCAGTGTCCTCATCTGCAAAATGAACCAGGAAAGGAAATGGCAAACCACTCCAGTATCTCTGCAAGAAAATCCCAAATAGGGTCACAGAAAGCAGAACACGACTGAAAATGTCTTCACAAAATTCAACGAATGTTCCAATCTCTTGACTGCCAAAGGACATGTTACCCTAAATTCATGTCCTCTTCTCATCTAACTTCCAACTGATTTTAATTTTTGATGTTAAATAGCAGGTTCCTGGAAGGCATGTTCAAGCATTGTTGTTTCAGCAGCCAAAAGTACTCTTCATTGAACCATTAAAGTAGTTGGTAAGCTGGCCCAACTGTGGATCATGACTCCCTCTGTTCTTTGTCTTCTAAAAGAGGTGACAGTAATATGGACTCCAAATCACACACATCAAAAATCTCACTACTTAGACTCCCTGTAGTTGATTTCAGAGACCATAAATTAACAGCAGGGGCAGCTAGGTGGTGCACTGAATAGAGCACTGGCCCTGGAGTCAGGAGGACCTGAGTTCAAATCCAGCCTCAGACACTTAACACTTACTAGCTGTGTGACCTTGGGCAAGTCACTTAACCCCCAATTGTCCTGCCTTCCCTCTTTCAAAAGACAAAAAATAAATAAATTAACATCCCTTCACCCCCTGCCCCTCTATATCTTGTAGGGTAGTGATAGTGCTTCCCACACTGGCCCTCTGGGGGAGATTTAATCATTTCTTGCCTGATACCTTTATCCAAGAGAATGAGAACACATCATTGTTTAAATGAAATGCAATGCTAAGTTAAATGAATGTGTTGACGGAATCCTTTTTAAAAAATTATTAGTATTATTAACTATTATTTGGCCAGGGATCAGCCCTTCCTGCTTAATCAGGTCTGATTCTGCCATTATTTTTGTCACAGCATCATTGGCTGCTTTAGCAGTATGGTACCCCATGGGCATTCCCAAAGGGACATATATAAGCATTCTCTTCTGTCATATGAGACAAGTTTGTCTTGGATACAAACTGTCAGGAAACTACGTTCTGTTTGACCATCAGTTAGTAAAGATACCAGGTGGTTTTTTGTTTTTGTTTTTTTCTTTTGCCATTATATTGGAATCCAACCCTTGAGGCAGCCAACCTCACATATAGTGTCAAGTATCCAAGCATGTCCAAGAACATGTGGAGTAAGATATCTCTTTCTTGTCGTACACCTTACAATCCATTCTTGTCTTAGCCAAAGCCCAAATGATTATTTCCAAAGTGAATTTAACCAGTGGACTCTGTGGGCGACCCAGAATATATAACAATGGTTAGAGTAAAACATTGGGTTTCTTTTTCCTTCACTTTATTTCTCTAGAGGTTTCTTTAAATTTATGTTTTCTTTCACAACATGACTATTATGGATATGTTTTGCATGACTACACATATGTAACCTATATGGGATTGCTTGCTTTCTCAATGAGGGGAGAGAATTTGGAACTCCAAGTTTTAAAAACAAATGTCAAGAATTGTTGTTTACATGTAACTGGGGGAAAATTAAATACTAAATAAAGACAAAAAGAACCTCATTGTTTTAAATAAAAGTCATGTTGTTCTAGTACAGTCTTGGGAGGATCTCAATGTATCTTTAATTGCTTCATGGCCAACCAAATAATTTTGTGTGGCACTGATCGAAATGCTTCAGTCCAACTCTACCAAGCCTTTCCAATAATTGTCACCCATGGAGCACATCTCTGATAACTGAAGATGATAAACCTTTATATTCATGGCAAACATCTTAAAACCTTTCTGGGATTCAATGATCAACTGCTGTTTTTTAAAACTCCCATTGCCCTCCATACTTGGCCTGGACAGAGGGGCATATCTTGGTTTAAGCACTTCCTAAGGGAACAACAAAAGGCAACAAAACAATTTCCTAAGGAATTTGGTCTGCAGTTGGGGGGTTAGTTCTTTATACATTTATTTTTGAAATTAACTTTTATTGCTATCTTTTCTTGTTACATCACCTAGATAACTTCATAGGTGTGTGTATGTATATGTATATGTATATGTGTATGTGTATGTGTATGTGTATGTGTATGTGTATGTATATGTATATGTATATGTATATGTATATGTATATGTATATGTATATGTATGTGTATGTGTATGTGTATGTGTATATGTATGTGTATATGTTGCTTGTCTCTCTCCCCTTCCCAGAGGGCCATTCCAAATAGCAAAGAATAAAAAGAGAGGAAAGCACTACTTGAGACAAGTTAGCCAATGTAAGGAGAAAATCTGACTATATGTGTTTGTGTATGTGTGTGTTCCACAACTATTGCCACTGCCACTAATCCCCCCATCTGTGAAATGTTGGGTGATCTGTCTCCTTATGTTTCTTCCTTGTGACCAAACCTTGTCATCACAATTCAGCAACTTTTAGTTGTGAGTGTTTTGTTCTTGCCCCAGTAATAAGCTTTGCTACATGTATTTTGGTTTCTGTGGCAACTTTCCTTGTGTCTGACCTCCTTGGGGTACATATTGAGTAGAAGGGTTTTGGATCAAAGGGTAGGCATATTTTAAGTCATTTTTAGAAGTATAAATCCAAGAACATAGTACCTAAGGAAGAACTTGCTATTTGACAAGAATTGCTGGGAAAATTAGAAAGCAGTCTGGTGGAAGTTAGGTTGAGATGAACATCCTAACCCTATATTCCAGGATAATTGCAGAATGGATAAATGAACTGAATATTACATAATATAACATTTTTTTTAATTAGAAGAGAACCAGATTAGGTAGCTTTCAAAGTTATGGCTAAGGGGTGAATCCTAGTCAAACAGTTCTAGTTAGATGATCACAAATGATAAAAATAGCTTGAATTACATAAAACTAAATAGCTTTTGAATGGCTCTCAGAAAAATGAGTAACAGCTATGTGAGAGATTGTCCCAACCAAATCACTAATAGAGGAAGTGCAAATCTTATTACCTTTCTTCTAAATTAAAATAATATTAGAAAGGTGCTACTCTTTCTGGCATGATATTTGTATTTATGACTTGTCTTCAATATACATTCCCTTTGACCTTTCTTGAAACTCAGTATCTTCAAATACCCTAAAAGTGGATTTTCAGTTGTCCCCTTTACTCTAGATGGAAGCTGAGAGGGTCTGAAGCTGAGCAGCACCAGAGATGCCTCTGCCTTCTTCCCTCCTCCTCAATGCCTCATCTTCCCAGGGCCAGCTTGTCCCTGGAGCAGCCACCCACATCCAGAGCAAAACTGGAAATGCATATGATGTGCCTAAGCTGAACAATTAAGGATTTTGGAGCAAGAAGATCTTTTCATTCAACAATGGCAGGAAAAGCCTCACTTTTAAAAGTAATTCTCTTTGAAGAGCATGGCATTGGGAAGAGCTAGGTGGTGCAGTGGATAGATGGATAGGCCTGGAATCAGGAAGACCTGAATTCAAATTCAGCCTCAGCCACTTACTAGCTGTGTGACTTTGGGCAAGTCCCTTCACCCTGTTTGCCTCAGTTTCCTCATCTGCCAAATGAGCTGGAGAAGGAAATGGCAAACCACTCCAGTATCTTTGCCAAAAAAAAAACCCAAACGGAGTCAAGGAGAGTCAGGCATGATTGAAAATGAATGAACAACACAACAACCCTTATGTATAGGTATGTCACTAACAAATTTGATAACCAGCTATTATACCACACACCAGGTGTGGGATTTTTGAATAAGGACTTGAAAGCAAACACTTGGTAACTATTCGGAGTTGGGATACAGCAGGTCAAGAATGCTTTAGAAGGGGACGGCTAGGTGGCGCAGTGAGTAGAGTGCCGGCCCTGGAGTCAGCAGGACCTGAGTTCAGATCCCGCCTCAGACACTTAACACACACACACAACCTAGCTGTGCAACCTTGGGCAAGTTACTTAACCCCAATTGCCCTCCAAAAAAAGAAGAAAAAAGCCTGTTCTCAGGCTTCTAAATCATTCTTTTTTTTTTTTTAAACAAGGCTAACAGACATTCTGATTGTTGCCTTCAGTATAGAAAACTTCAGTATAGAAAACTTCAGTATAGAAAACTTCTCAATGTTCCCAGAACCTGGGCGACTAGAAGAATTCGTTTATTATGCAGATGTGAAAGAACCTGACAGTTCTCCTTCTGTGATTTTGGGTAACAGTATGGAGATAAGTGAAAGATAAGTTTCTATACAAGAAGCCTAGACCTGGTGTGAGGATAATAGTAACTATTTTTACTTTGAAACAAGTGCAAAAGATGCCACAGATGTTGCAGGAGCTTTTGAGGAAGCTGTTGGAAGCATTCTTGCTACTGAAGATAGGCCAGATCACTTTATTCAGACAGATACAGTCAATATTCACCAACAGCCTAAGTCCAGTTCATCTTGTTGTTGACTATTAAAAAGGTTTGCCAATATAGCTCTAACCAATTCATTTACAAAAGGGGGCAGGGGAAATGAGAAGAAGAGGGTCATGGAATAAAAGACTAGCAAGTACAAAGCTAATATTGAATTTAAGTTAATTTATACTGATGCTTCATTAGAAGGTGAAAGGAAAATATCCACTCATTGAGTAACCTGTTTACTGAAGGCATATACCATTTCTAAATAAAGTTGCCTGACGAAAAATGTTTATTTAAATTTTCATATGTAACTTATGGAGCAAATGAAATGGACAGTTGAATTATAAGTCAAATGAAAACTCGAATTTCAAGAAGCACTACTTAGAGGTTGTTTCTTCCTCTAGAACTAAATGCCGAACACATTTTTGCATATTGTACATACACACACACATATACATATATATGTACACACACAAATATATATATGTATGTACATATATCTTTTACAAAGTCAGCATTTCATTCTTGTTTCACTGAAAACATTTTTAAAATGCTTGCTATTAAATATTTAAATCACAAAATAAAAAGGAAGAAATGGGCTTTCCATATCCACAGGAAGTATTATCATCATCAGGTGATAATGAAAACAGAGTTGTAGCAGAATTTGTCCTGGCTCTAAAGATCCTGGAAATATAGGGATACACCTCTGTCTGTGAGATCTGGCAAATTCACAAGGCTGCCTTCGTTATTTACATGTGTGCACCAGAATGATTGCTGCTGTATATGGTTTCTGTATCTAGGCTGTCTCCCCTTTGTTGTCATTCCATAACTCTGGCAGACTGTTCATTTGGCTTGGCTAACAAGCTGATAAAACTCTTCCTCTCTTCATGAACTTTCCTATAAAATTAAACACAATCTGAAAATCCAATCGATCATTTCAGTTATTAAAACATGCAATCCATTTCTTTCTAAAAAGTTAATAAACTTGGTTTATAAACATTTGGGGATTCATCTGATAAAAATCCTACTGATAATATAGGCATCCAATTATGACATTAGTTTTGACTCCTTACTCTGCTTTAACACACATAGTGAGTTAGTGCAGAAAATCTGTCATTTCTACCTCCACAATATCTGGATCAACAATCCTTCTTTGTTCACATAGACACCACCTTCAGGGCCATCATTATCTAAGTCCTGGACAAGTGGGACATTTTGAAATTGAGTTCCCTGCTTCAAATCTCTCCCCACTCCAATCCATCCTCTAGACATACCATTGCTAAAGTGATTTCTTCAAATCACAGATCTGAATGTGTCATTATCCTATGACAATTCCAGTGACTGTCTACTGCATCTAAGGATCAATGATAAACTTGCTGTGAGGCATTAAAGGCCTTCACAACCTGGCCCCTTTCTTTGCTAGCCATATATACAGTAATCTCTTTACCCAAATCTGTAGTCTGACCAAACTATCTAATGTTATTCATATACAATGGATACTCCATCTGATGTTAAAGTCACCTATCTCAGAGAAATCACCCAAATTGCCTCAAGTGACAATAACCCAGAATAATTTGCTCAACGAACCCAAATGGGTTACTTATGGTACCGATCCCCAATAACATACTGCAATAAAAACTTCGGCTCACCCACTGATTTAGAGAACATAAAGGGAAGTGAGGGTCAGAGGGGCATAGAGAGAGCAGCAGCTGTCATGTAGCCCATTGAGTTCACGGCTCCTGGTTGAAAATTTCAAAGTAATGGTTTAAAAAAAAAACACTTCTTTGAAAGCCAAAAGCATCCTCCATCAGTATAGAAAAGTTAAAGGCAAAAAAAATTAAAAATTAAAAATAAATAAATAAAAATTAAATTAAATTAAAAATAGATAAAAATAAAATAAATTTTAAAAATTAAAAAAAAAAAAACAAAAGTTAAAGGCCAAGGTAGCTGAAGTCACTGCATGATGTACTTTTCCCTGGCCAGACTTATCAATCAATTTGTTCAAGTGAATCACCAATTTCAATGAGTTTTTTTTATTCCCCTCTACATCCAGTTCGAATCTGATAAAGTACAGGTAGTCCCATGAAGATATGTTTAAACATGAGATAAAACTGCTGTTTCGTTAGCAAAAAGCACCATCTATTAAAATCTATTATCTTGGACATCACATCTCCTGCTGTTCTTGATTTTCTCCCAAAGAAATTAATGGGAGAAATGACTCAAGTGCAGGTACTCATAGGATCTCACCCCATGGTAAACCCCTATGGCTGATATCAGAAACCACAGTCAATGACAATAAACTAGCCTTTCTTATCTTGTAGTGTAGGTACAGTTAATAATTAAATTTCTAGGGGAAGACAACCCCCTTTTGCCCGAATAAGAGCCCTATCCAGGAGACAGTATACCCTTGGAGATCACACCATTCTTTAAATAGAATAACATCCTTGGTAGAATTGAATATGCCACCAAATTTTGGTCAGGAGGCCAAGTCTGATTCTTCTGTCCTTTTTGCTATAGCATCACTGGCTGTATTTCCCACACACACACTTCCAAATAGATGGAGGCATTTTCCTTTGTCATACCAGTGACAGATTTGACCTAGGTACAAAATTATGTGGTAATTACACACTTGTTTGACCACCAGTTTCAAGTATCTAAGAAAATGTCTGTGAAGGGTCTGGAAGACATCACCATAGGTCAGGAAATCTAGCCTCTTCTTGTACTGGTTCATGGTTGATATCTGATCAGTTTTCCAAGAGCATTTTTATTTAGAATTCTTTGCATTGTTACTCTCTTTTGTACTCTTCTTATGGATTGGGTGTGGTTATCACTACCATGGTATGGAAAGCTCTTTGAAGAAAGGCACTATGTACAATTTAAAATTTATTTTATTTATTTTTATTTTGCCCACTTGACATGTGGCATAATACTTCAGATCTTTGCTTCAGTCTGCTTACCTCAACCTTCCTTCCTGTTAACTATTAAGGTTTTGATCAGATAAATCTGACCTAGCAAAAAGGTAAAACCTCTTCTTCCTGACACCTACCTCCCCCCCCCCTTTTCCCTAATTGGTTCTAAAGGTGAAGAAGAACCAAATCCTTCCTGGATGGATAGGAATTTGTCAGAATGATTCTGAAGTAATTTTAAACTGATATAGTTTGATCACGAAAACATGGAAACGATTACCTTCACAGAGAAAGGAGACAAAATAATAGTTCTATTCACCTTTTCCACATCCATCTGTATGTTATAACATCCAGAAGATAACTAAAAGTACTTTAAATATACTCTTTAAAAGGATGGAATCTATCAAGGACCTATGATGAAAAATGCTATCTCCAGAGAAAGACCTGATGGAGTCTGAATGCAGATGGAAGCATACTTTTTTATTTACTTTCTTCATTTTTCTTTTCTTTTTCTTTCCTTCTTTTTTCTTTTTTTTTGGGGGGGGGTCTGTTTTCTACTACAGCATGTCTATCGTAGAAAGGTTTTGCATAACTGCACATTTGTAACATCAAATTGCTTGCCATCTCGATGGGGGCGGGGAAGGAGGGAGAGAATTTGGTACCCGAAACTTTTTTGAAAGTATTAAAATTGTTTCTACATGTAGTTGGGGAAGATATTAAATGTTACCTTCTTTTTAATGGCGTTCAAAGAAATGTTTCCATCCTGGGGGGGAAATGAAATTTACAGTGTGTTTTTGCTACTTGATTTCCTTTAATTACATTCCACTCATTTTGAGAATGAGTCCTCGGAATTTTTTTGTTCTTATCTCTAGGTTCTTCGGCTTACTGGTCATTTATTACATATGTGTATGAGGCATACTCAGTGATGGAATACTTCAGCTCACAGTCAGAAAAACCTGAATTTCTTCCTTTGTCAAGTAAGCTGGGGGAAGAGGAAAACAGAAGTACTACGTGGTCTCAAAGTCCCCAGAGCTGAGATACCACATTGAGAGGGAGAAAAACGTAAAAAGCCTTAGAAATTGTTAGCGCAACTGACTTAACATACGTTATGAGCAAGAACCTCATTAAATTCTCACAAACATTGCTAAGCAGTAACTTACTAGTTGCAGATGGAAAACAATGAGAAGGCTGGATCACATTCCTTCAGGTAGGGTAAGAATTGACGAAGATTTCTTAAAGTCTCTCTTTCACAAACGAAATATTTCCCCCGGAGAAAGGCGCACAGTTCCTGGAAGTACTGCAATAGCGCATTGATGAGTGGAGTGGAAGGAGCAAGCTCCTATTCCATCTCCCTGCTCCAAAAATCCATTTAGTATATTGTTCTCGGATAGAGAACGTATCAGATATTAAACTGACAAGAACAGATACTACACTTGATATTAGCCAAAAGAAGCGCCATCTCACGCTCCCCTACCCCTTCGCAACATCACCCTTTCTAACACTCGGCGAATAACAACGAGTTCACCAAGCCTCCTCCTCCCCCCATACCTTCCACACGCGAACATACAACTCAGCCGCCAGACCTACGCCTCCACGCAACCACAGGGCCGCTTGACAACACAGCAGAAAACAGACTTTTACCAAATTTGAGCACTTTCTTCGCACAAGAAGGCACACTCTCGCCAGCCAGAAAACCTTGCCTACTTGGCAACTCCTCATTTGCATAGCCTTCCTCACTTCTGCACCAAGTCCACCAATGGTAGCCCTACAGGGGCTGGGAAGGGCACGGAATGCACAACGAGCTGGGGAGGAGGTAGGGGGCGCCGGCCCAGGCCCCCGCCCCGGCTCCAGCCAGGGAGACTTCTTCCACTAACCTTTGAGCTTCTCTTCCCTCCCCTGCTCTCGAAAAGCTGTCAAGAAATACTCCTCGCAGGAAGAGGAACCAGGGCCCCTTGACCGCCTTCATGGGGAACCCGCACTTCTCTGGCTTCCTGAGTGCCCCACTCCTTTGCTATCCTAACACAATGGGTCTGGAACGACTGAAAAAATCCCAGGAAAGTCTTAAACCAAAATCAATAGTCAAGCCACATGTAAAACATACCACCTGCACACAGATCATATGTCCTCATATCATCACTACTCAGGTAGCAAATCACCAATTTTGAAAATTCAGCCAAAGGTAAGCAACTTCAAAGTCAGTTAAAAAAGGTTGATTAACCAGCCATTGCTCAGCTGTGCAGGAAGGCAAACAAAAGGCAAAAGACCCTTACTAATCTGCTTTTTGTATTTCCCACACTTTCTCGGGCTAGTGCGTTGGTTTAGAGCTGGTTTGAGAAACCACTCAAGATACCTTTACACCAGAAGAGGCCTTTTCAGAACAACAACAAAAAAGTATTAGATATGCCGTTTTTTAGGTACCACCATCCCCAGCTGCCCCCCACAAGCTGGCTCTCTTACATTAGCCACCAGTATGACTTTAAATCATGTTTCATTTAATTTCTGTTTTTATATAATTTCTGTGGAAACAAAATTCAATCATACCTTACAAGAGCCAAAGTCTTGCTCACTTCCAGATGCCTTTGCTGGTGTTCACTGGCTGACCTTGCTGAGCTGTGCCCCACTCACCCCTAACTGGTCCAAACCAGCTTTGCAGTCAGTCTTTTCTGCAAAACATCCTGCTTCTATGTCCACCTGTTCCTGAGAAAGTTTATCCGTTCTTTTTTCTAACCCCTCCCTGAACCTCCCCTTTGTGGTTTTCAAGCATAAATCTCCCCCGCCTCTCCTAGGCTGTGGGCTCTTTTGTACCTTGTACTGTGGGCCTCAGCACTACAGTATGATTTTCCTCTTAATAAAACTGTTCTGGCTTCTAACCCAACCTGAACTCCTCTGCAGTTTAAGGTGTGGCCTTCACGAAGTTGACAGTAGACACATAGAATTAGCAAAAATTCCAAAGAACCTAAATCTTTATTTTTTTTAAAGTAAGTAGCTATTGAAGTATTCTCCTCAGAGTTAATGAAATGTGATGAAAGGAAATTCCTGTGAAGAGGTCAGGGAAACACCAAAATGTTGAGGTATAGGGTTAGGGGTGCTCCAGACCCCCCAAAATACCAACACACTAGGTCCTGCCAAATGAATTTGACACAAGTCTACTCTCATCCAAAGAAAAGCAAAGTTTATTAAAGATTTGCCATATTGGAGAGACTCTTAAGGAGCCTTGGTATCTGTGAAGCTTGTGGGCAAGAGAAGCAGGCCAGAATCATCTGAGACAGAGGGAATCTGTGCTAGATCATTCTCTGGCACTCTCACACCTCATGGAGGCAAGATGGGGTCTTATATACAGAAGAATAGTTGTGGGAGGATTTTAGGGATGGTCTAGAGGAGGAGTTTGGGGAGGGTCTTCAGGAGGAGTCAAATGAGGTCAGACTCCAGTGATGAGAGATTATTAAGGTGGGAAGTAGCTGGAGGCTACCTGGAGATGAGACCATGGAGGGTCTGGCAGGATCAAGGCTGGGAAGTTGCTGGACAAAGGAGGGCTAGGCTAGTAACAGAGATTTGGGCCTAGCTATAATGAAAGGCTTATGGCCTCAGGCAAAAGCCTCATCAAATGGGAAGATTCAATCAGACTTCAAGGGGTTCCCAAAAGTAAGTAGCTAAAATAAAATTTAAAACACCATTAATTTCATGCTTTTACTTGGGGCGATGATATTTATTTAAATTGCATCTTTCTAAAGAATAAATTTAAGGGGTGGCTAGGTGGCACAGTGAATGGAGCACTGGCCCTGAAGTCAGGAGGACCTGAGTTCGAATCTGGCCTCAGACACTTGACACACTAGCCCTGTGACTTTGGGCAGGTCACTTAACCCCAATTGCCCACCAAAAAGCAAAAAAAAAAAAAAAAAAAAGTAAAGAATATATTTAAAATACTTCAAAATAATTGGTGATATATATTATCATAGCATACTGGTGGATGTGACAAAAGCCAGAAGGAATAGAATTGTATCTTGTTTCTCTGTGAAGGTAATAATTTCCATGGCTCCATTATCAAACTGTATCTGTTTAAAATTCCTTCAGAATCATTCTGACAAATACAGTCTGTGAAGTACTTAAAGGGATTCAGTTGTTCTTGTAATTAGAACCAATTATAAAACTAGATAGCAGCGAGGCTAGGTGGCCCAGTGAGTAAGAGTGCTGCCCCAGAGTCGGGATGACCCGGGATCTGTCCCGGCCTCAGAAAATGAGCACCCACACATAAACAATGACTGGCCCTGTAACCTTGAGCAAGTTACTTAACCCCAATTGCTTTAAAAAAAAATAGATAGGGAGGGGAGAGGGGAGACAGATGAAGGGAAAGGTCTTCCTTATTTGCTGGCTCAGATCTACCTGGTCGAAATGGCAACCTAAGTCAAAAGAGTTACGAATGTTCCAGGTGGTGATTAGGGAGAACACCAAGGTATAGGAAGCACACTGTCTTACTTCAAAGAGCTTGGGAGTGACAGGGGTTTGAGGAAATCCTGAAGTTCTTTTATACTTGACAAAAGTACTGACATCTTCTAGGGGAAACCTCTCCTGCCCCTGCCCCTGCCCCTGCCCCTGCTTTGGGCTGTTGTGTAATTGATGATGCTGTTCCAGAAGGCTAGTGGAGAGTTTCCAAGTAGTGAAGTGCAAGGAAAGATATGGATTGGTGAAGTGGTTTGTTATGTTCCTCTTCCTTGGGAGGAGGAAGGCAGTGAAGAACTCAAAGACAGCAATATGGTTTCTTAATCTGGTAGGGGTAGATCTATGATTGCTGTTAATTTTTAAAATTTGATTTATTTATTTTTTAGTTTTCAACATTCATTTCCACAAGAATTTGAGTTACAATTTTTTCTTCCCTTCTTTCCCCTACTCCCACCCCAAAATAGCAAGTCTACTGAATACTCCTTCTCCCAATCTGTTCTCTCTTCTATCCTCCCCCATCACCCTCCTAACTTTCTAGTAAGGCAAGATGGATTTCTGTACCCCAGTGCCTGTATATCTTATTTCCCAGTTGCATGTAAAAAGCAAATTTTCTTTTTAAACATTTGTTTTTAAAACTCTGAGTTCCAGATTTTTTTCTTTCTTCCCTCCTCACCCACCCCCACTGGGAAAACAAGCGATTCAATATAGGTTGTACATGTGTAGTCACCCAAATCATTTCCATAGTAGTTATATTGTGAAAGACTTAACTATATTTCCCTCCATCCTATCCTGCCCCCCCCAACTTATTCTATTTTCTCCATTGACCCTATCCCTTTTCAAAAATGTTTATTTCTAACTACCCTCTCCCCCAATCTGCCTTCCCTTCTATCATTGCCCCTCTTATCCCCTACTCCCCTCCCCTATTTTCCTGTAGGGTAAGATACCCAACTGAATGTGTATGTTATTCCCTCCTTAAGCCAAATTCAATGAGAATAAGATTGTCCCATTCCCTTTCACCTTCCTGCTCTTCCCCTCCATTGTAACCATTTTCTCTTGCCTCTTTTATATGAGATAATTTACCCAGATCTCTCTCTCCCTTTCTCCTTCTCCTAATAAATTCCTCTCTCACATCTTATATTTATTTTTTAGATATCATCCCTTCATATTCAACTCATCCTGTGCCCTCTGTCCTTGTATACATGAAAATACATATGCCCACACACATATGTATTTATATACACATACACATACACATACATAAACACATATATATACATATACATATACATATACATATATTCCCTTAAACTATCTTCATACTGAGAAAAGTCTTAAGAGTTACAATGATTGTTTTTCCATGTAGGAATATAAATAGTTCAACTTTAATAAGTTCTTTATGATTTCTTTTTCCTGTTTTCCTTCTCATGCCTCTCTTATTTCTTGTATTTGAGAGTCAAATGTTCTGTTCAGCTCTGGGTTTTTCATCAAGAATGCTTGAAAATCGTCTATTTCATTGAATGACTATATTTTCCCCTAAAGCATTATACTCAGTTTTGCTGGCTAGGTAATTCTTGGTTTTGGTCCTAGCTCCTGTGACCTCTGGAATATCATATTCCCAGCCCTTCAATCCCTTGATGTGGAAGGATAAGTGTAGTTGTTTTGATTTTTTAATGAATTTTTTTCAAACCCACATACATCATTAGCATTTCTATATATCACTAACAAAGCCTAACCACAAGAGATAGAAAGAGAAATTCCATTTGAAGTAACTGTAAACAATATAAAATATTTGGGAGTCCACCTGCCAAGAAAAGCCCAGGAACTATATGAACACAATTACAAAAACTCTTTTCACCCAAATAAAGTCAGATCTAAATAATTGGAAAACTATCAGTAGCTCATGGATAGGCTGAGCCAATATAAAAAACATGACAAATATACCTAAATCAATTTACTTATTTAGTGCCATACCAATCAAACTACCAAGAATGATTTTATAGAAATAGAAAAAATAGTAACAAAATTCATCCATGAGAACTAAAGGTCCAGAATGTTAAGGGAATTAATGATGAGAAATTCAAGGGGAAATGGCCTAGCCTTACCAGATCCAAAGCTATATTACAAAGCAGCCATCAACAAAACGACTTGATACAGGCAAAGAAATAGAGTGGTGGGTCATTGGAATATGTTAGGTACACAAGACACAGCAGTCAATGACTATAGTAATCTCCTTTTTGATAAACTCAAAGACTCCAGCTTCTGGCATAAGAACTCACTATTTGACAAAAACTGCTAGGAAAGGGGCGGCTAGGTGGCACCTTCAGTAGTGTGCTGGCCCTGGAGTCAGAAGGACCTGACTTCAGATCTCAGACACTTAACACACACAAACAAAAAAACCTAGCCATGTGACCTTGGGCAAGTTACTTAACCCCAATTGCCCTCCCCCCCCAAAAAAAAAACTGCTAGGAAAACAGGAAAATAGTATGGCAGAAACTAGGCATAGACCAACAACTCATACCTTATACCAAAATAAGGTCAAAATGGGTACACAATTTATGCATAAAAGATCATATAATAAACAATTTAGGAGAGCAAGGAATATTTTACCTGTCAGATTTGTGGAGAACAGAAGAATTTATGACCAAACAGGAGATAGAGGACATTATGAAATGCAAAATGGTTAATTTTAATATTAATTTTTAATTTTAATTACTTTTAAAAAGATTTTGCACAAACAAAGCCATTGCAACCAAGAATGGAAGGAAAGCAGAAAGCTGGGAAACCATTTTTTTACACCAAGTATCTCTGATAAAGGCCTCATTTCCAAAATATACAGAGAACAGAGACAGATCTATAAGAACACCAGTCATTACCCAATCGATAAATGGTGAAAGAATATGAACAGGGAGTTTTCAGAGGAAGAAATTAAAGCTATCCCTAGTCATATAAAAAGATTCTCTAAATCACTATTGATTAGAGAAATGCAAATTAAAACAGCTCTGAGGCCCCATGTCACAGGTATCAGGTTGACTAACAGGAAAATGACATATGCTGGAAAAGATGCGGGAAAATTGGAACGCTGATGCATTATTGCTGGAGTCATGAGCTGAGCTAATCCAACCATTCTGGAGAGCAAGTTGGAACTATGCACAAAGGGCTATAAAATTGTGTGTACCCTTTGCTCCAGGAATACCAATTCTAGGTCAGTATCCTAAAGAGATCATAAAAATGAGTAAAAGACCCATATGTGCAAAAATATTGATAGAAGCTCTTTCTGGGGTGGCCAAGAATTAGAAATTTAGGAGATGCCCACCAATTGGGAATCACTGAATAAATTGTGGTATATGAATATAATGGAATATTATGGCTTCATAATAAACAATGAACAGGTAGACTCTGGAAAAACCTGGAAAGACTCGAATGAACTGATGCTGAGTATAGTAAGCAGCCCAGCAATACTGTGCCATGACCAACGTTGATAGACTTAGCTCCTCTCGGTAAGACAGCTCCAAAGGACTCATAATGGAAAATGCTATCCACATCAGAGAAAGAACTGTGGAGTCTGAATGCAGATCTAAGCATACTATATTTCCTTTTGTTTGTTTGTTTTTGTTTTTTCTTTCTTGTGGTTTTCCCCTTTGGTTCAAATTCTTCTTTACAACATGACTAATGTGGAAATAGTTTAATACAATTGTACATGTATGGCCTATATCGTATTGCACAACATTTCGGGGCGGGGTGGGGGAAGAGGGGGAAGAAGTTTAAAACCCACAATTTTGTAAAGATGAATATTGAAAGCTAAACATAAATAAATATTTACTTAAAGTATTTTTTTCCAATTAACATTTTACTTTACCTACCAACCTATCTCTCTCCCTGTCAGGAAAATAAACAAAACCAAAAAAATCATGATAACAAATGTGTATCATCAAACAAAACAAATTCCCTCATTGGCCATATTGAATAAATTTGTATTATATCACCTCTCTGTAAGAAAGTGGTGAGCCTACTTAGTCAGTCCAGTCATCATCACTGTGTTGATCAGGATTCTTAATATACACTTAGTTGTAATCCTTTCATAAGCTTAGGTGGGGGGGAGGGGGTTGTTGTTGCTTCTCAGTGGGTGATAGGAATTTTGGTGCTTGGCATTAAGTAAGACAGTGGGGTCCAAGAAGGCCCCAAAGGTCCTCTTTTTGTAATTATCATGTGTATACTTGTCTTGGGGTTTTTCTAGGAGAGGGACTTGCCTCTGGATGAAAGTGACTATTGATTCATGCATGCACATGTATGCATTTACCCAATCTTCCTTTCATTTACAAAAATGAAATAAAATTGAGTAAAATAAAATCATAAAATCGCTTCTTTGCTCAGGTTAAAATTTCCCATTTCCTGATTTCTGTCATGTGATTTGTGTCCAATAAGGTTTCATTATAACACAGCCAGGCCAATTCATTTGTTTCGTCTGTGATATTGTCTGTGGATGGTTTGCAGATACAAATGACAGAGACCAGATATGGGATGTTTGCCATTACTGTGGCAGTTATAACTGAACAGCATTTTGAATTTTTCTGTTTATTTTGTTTCCTTTGCCTAGGCATGTTGCCACTTAATTACTTGACTTTTGGGCTTGTTGCCACAGTAGGGCTCTGCCACCAGACAGGGGAGCTTCCATCCCAAACGTTGGGGTCTTCTCAACTGCCGCAGGTATTAGTTGGGTGGCCTCTCTGAAGCCTCCATACACTCTGGCAAGCTGGACACACACCCCAAGACCTCCACCCCAGACCACAATCTAGATCCAGAGAGGCTAAAGCAAGAGCGATTACCCCCCAGACTGATCGCCAGATACCCCTACAGTCCACAGTCCAGGAGCTGAAGCTGCAACTGAAGCTGCAAAATGGCGGCTGTGCCTCAGCTCCTCAGCTGCTTCTCATCCCCAGGGGAAGAAGCTGACGAGTTCCCAAACACTGGTCCCAAAGTCCATAGGGCACTAACCTCTCACTTTGTCCTAAGCATCGATTTGTTGGTAATTCTGGAAAAGCCACAGCTGCTGGTGTTCTGGGATCCCTCCAGCTGGCTGCTGGTCTGGCCACCTGGGGCTAAAACCTCTGACTCACAGGGTCCTGGGCTTGGCTCCCAGAGTGCTGAGCTGGCCTCTCCCTGCCCAGCTCCTGGACTGTCCTCAGCGGGAGGTTAGCTTCTCTGTGTCCTTCTGTGGGTGCTGGAGCTCTAGAGGTTGTTCAGAGTTCCCCTTTTACATAATTTTGAAGTGGTGTGGGCTGGAGCTCCACAGAAGTGCTGTTTCTACTCTGCCATCTTGGCTCCACCCCCCTGAACAGCATTTTGAATAGCATGGCCTGTGACCAGTCTGTGGCATTTTAGCTACTTCTTTATTACTAGCATATGACCTCATGTCAAAATAAGAAAGGTGGAGAAAAAAGAAGTTCCAAGCCTGTAACTATTTGACCCTTTGCTGTCCTCCATTCGTCCAATCAATATGGTGCTGTTTCTATAGAATATGGCATCAAAAATTACTAGCTAGGGGCGGTTAGGTGGCCCAGTGAGTAGAGCGCCAGCCCTAGAGTCAGAGGGACCTGAGTTCGGATCTGGCCTCAGACACTTAGCCCACAAACAAAAACCTAGCTGTGTAACCTTGGGCGAGTTAACCCCAATTGCCCTCCAAAAAGAAAAAAAAAAATTACTACCTAGTTCAATAATCAGTAACCAGTTGCAAAACTAGAGAATAGTGCCTCCCTTTCTATAAGACAATAATTAACTAGAGTGATAGTTCTCATCATCCTTAGGAACCATTATGTTACAGAGTTGCCAATTCAGGAACGGCCTTCACCAGCGAAACCAGAAAGTCAGAAAAGTTTTAAAAGAAAGTGGCTGGATATTGAAGGGAAGAAGGAAATGGAAAAAATCTAGCTGAAATCTGCTAGTGAACATTGTGAGAAACAAAAGAAGAAATTCTGTTCCCACCAGATTAAAACTACTCCTAGAGGGGTGGCTAGGTGGCGCAGTGAGTAGAGCGCCTGCCCTGGAGTCAGAAGGACCTGAGTTCGGATTCGCCCTCAGACACTTAGCACACAATCAAACAAACAAACAAAAAACCTAGCCGTGTGACCTTGGGCAAGTTACTTAACCCCAATTGCCCGAAAAGGGGCGGCTAGGTGACACAGTGAGTAAGAGCGCGGGCCTTGGGGTTGGGATGAGCCGAGATCGAATCCGGCCTCAGAAAATGAGCACCCACACACAAATAAGGACTAGCCCTGTAACCTTGAGCAAGTTACTTAACCCCAATGGCTTAAAAAAACAAACACAAACAAACACAAACAAACAAACAAACAAAAAAACAAAAAACTACTCCTAGCTTTGAGTGATAACAGAATGCAATCAGAAGTGATTGGCTCTAATCAGAGCTGTGAAATAGTGGAAGGGGGCTTCTGATCAGGTTAAAGGTCAGAAGTTTGTACCCATGCTTAAAGAGCTGTTTGAGGGGGAGCATATCAAGTAAGAGAACTGCCATGAAGTGGGCAGTTGAGGAGGTTGCATCAAGCCACCAGAGAGCAAGGAGGGAAATTCAAATTGAAACAGTATTAAAAGGCTTGCATTTGTCTGAGCAAATGTACTCCATTAGGGAGCTACCATTCATTGAGAATGAATGTAAAATAAAACGAGAACTTTCCTGGCTTCACAAGGGGTATTATTCTTTCTAGAGTGAGCACATTCCTTACAAGGTGGATGTAGGATCTACAGAGATGAATGACCAAGATGTGGGATAGGGCGGCTAGGGGGCGCAGTGAGTAGAGCGCCGGCCCTGGAGTAAGAAGGACCTGAGTTTGGATCGGGCCTCAGACACTTAACCCACACAAACAAAAAACCTAGCCGTGTGACCTTGGGCAAGTTACTTAACCCCAATTGCCCTAAAAGGGGCGGCTAGGTGGCGCAGTGAGTAAGAGCGCCGGCCTCGGAGTTGGGATGACCTGACATCAAATCCGGCCTCAGAAAATGAGAACCCACACATAAATAATGACTAGCCGTGTAACCTTGAGCAAGTTACTTAACCCCAATTGCTTAAAAAAATAAAAAAAAGATGTGGGATAAAAGTTGACTTGTACTGATGGGGATATAGGCTCTCCTTGAATCTTCCCACTTGATGAGGCTTTTGCCTGATGCCATAAGCCTTTCATTATCCCTAGGCCAAAATCTCTGTTCCTCTTAA
>WOXC01007702.1:0-117500 GCA_011680675.1 Gymnobelideus leadbeateri | reverse complement strand
AGGGAAGGAAGGGAGGGAAGGAAGGGAGGGAAGGAAGGGAGGGAAGGAAGGGAGGGAAGGAAGGAAGGAAGGAAGGAAGGAAGGAAGGAAGGAAGGAAGGAAGGAAGGAAGGAAGGAAGGAAGGAAGGAGGAAAGGAGGAAGGAAGGAAGGAAGGAGGGAAGGGAAGGAAAGGAGGGAGGAAGGAAGGAAGGAAGGAAGGAAGGAAGGAAGGAAGGAAGGAAAGGAAGGGAGGAAGGAAGGAAGGGAAGGAAAGGAGGGAAGAAGGGAGGGAAGAGGGAGGGAGGAAGGAAGGGAGGAGGGAAGGAAGGAAAGGAAGGAAAGAAGGAAGGAAGGAAGGGAGGAGGGAAGGAAGGAAAGAAGGAGGGAAGGAGGGAGGGTAGGAGGGAAGGAAGGAGGGAAGGAGGGAGGGAAGGAGGGAAGGAGGGAGGGAAGAAAGGAAGGAAGGAGGAAAGGAAGGAAGGAAGGAGGAAAGGAAGGAAGGAAGGAGGGAAGGAAACAGGGTTAGTGAAGCATTATGTTTTAGAAATGAAGAAATGAGAAGGAAAGCTAGGAGAAAGCACAAAAAAGGGCTATTTTGAAAGAGACAGGTAAAGCTTACTGTATATTCTAAAAGAAAAGCAAACTATGCATAAGAGAGACCTACAGTTTTCACACCCAATCCTCCTCTTCTCTGCTACCATGTCTACGAAATGCCTGCTGTGGCGTTTATTAAAATTCTAAATAAAAACAGTTTAAATGCCCAGAAGGGAAAAGAAGGCAGAGGAGACAGAAAGCCAGAGGTGGGGCGGCTTGGACAGCGACCTGTGTACTTGGCATCTACTTCAAAGAAAAGCAAGCTCCGCTTACAAGAAATCTGTAGTTTCACATGCAAGCCTCTTTTATACTCTTCTTTATATGTGGAAATGTTCGTTTTATTGGATGTTGCTAAATTCAGAATAATTTTTTTCCTTTAAAATAGAAGATATTGAGGCTGGAGAATGCCTGGCAGGTATACGTTTAAGTCTTTCACCCCAAAGCACCCTCTTTCAGAGTGCTCCTACCTGGTCTCCAGCCTCCACTCTCTCCCCACTCCAGGGCATCCTACTCACTGCTAACCAATTCACCCCCATTCAATCAATTCCATGGCTCCCTGTTGCCTCAGGATAAACTACTGACTTTGGGAACAAACACCAATGCCCTTTACTGACTTGTAAAACCTTTCACAAGCTGGCCCCAAAGGAGATCCTCTCAGCACGGCACCTGCCATTCAGTGCACGTTTCCTGTTCCTCTTCCATCTCATCCACAGTTCCCAGCCCAGCTCTGGACCTGACGGTGGCCATCCCAGCCTGGAAGGCTCACCCTCCTCACCTCTACCTCTTGGCCTCCCAGGGCAGTCCTCCCTCTCCAATGACCCGGCAGGGAACAACTTGTCCTCCTGCTTGTTCTCTACCTGCCTAGGTGTTCGCCATCATCTCCCCTTCACAGGCGGGCACTTCCCTCTTTGGGTTTGCTTCCCAGGCACCGTTAGTACTGCACCTGGAATGCAGCTGGTGCTTAATAAATGCTTCCTGATGGAATGAGGCAGCCATGGCCACCTCCAAGACGTAAAAGTGATGAGGAGTGAAAGAAAAAGGAGGGGCCGCTCTAGACTGCAGCTGGGGAGAGCTCTGGGGAGCATAAGGTGAGGTGAGGTGAGGTGAGGTGAGGTGAGGTGAGGTGAGGTGAGGTGAGGTGAGGTGGGGTGAGGTGAGGTGGGGGGAGGTGGGGTGAGGGGAGGGGAGGAGAGGGGAGGGGAGGAGAGGGGAGGGGAGGAGAGGGGAGGGGAGGAGAGGGGAGGGGAGGTGAGGTGAGGTAAGGTGAAGTAAGGTAAGGTAAGGTGAGGAAAGGAATCGCCACTGTCTCTGCTCCCCAGGAAGAAAGCAGGGGGAAGGGCCACACAGACCAAAGGCTGCTCACCTTCCCCAGCACCTCCATCTTTTCATAACCAAAGAGTGTCAGAACAAAATTGTGGTTGAGCCCATAGATGGTCCCATCGGGCAGAAGGGTGATTAAGCCACTGATGGTGGTAAAGATCCAGAGGGAAGCGGAGTAGATGAGCAGAGCAGAGTCCTCCTGGCCCTCGTCCTCCACATCCGGGATGTCCATGCGGAGCTTTAAGCTCAGGGGGAAGGCGCTGCCATCCTTGGTTCTCCCTGTCAATCTCTGGATCCGTAGGTCCTGTCAAAGGCCGGGGCAACTGGTTTAGAGCAGGGCTGGGGCAAAGACTGGAGGCAGGCTTCCTCCCAACCTTCCCATCTTCACTTTCCTCCTCACGTGCTCATGCCATGAGGCCTCCCCACTATTCTAAGGTGACCGCTTCTCTAGCTGGCTGGCATCTGTTAGACGACAAACTACCTGAGGATCATAACTGTATTTGTGCCTTTCTCTGCACCCACAGCACCTGGCATACAGCAGGCACTTAATAAATGCTTAATGACTGCCACTAGGCCCTCCGACCTTCCCTTCTTACTGATGTCTTTACTTCTAACAAGGATCTCCCATCTCCCCTCACTCCGGTGGTCAGAAGGGCAGAAGGCTGGAGCCCAAGAGGGGTCTCTACTCCAATTTACCTTTTCCTCACCTCAAGGCATGGTGAATAACATACTACAAACAGCCACCAACAAAAAAAGGGGGAAAAATTAGGGCTTTGAGTAGGAAAATCTCTGAATCCAAATCAGAAGAAATGTTCCAAATGTTCCAAATCAACAGCAAGAGCCTCTGCTTGGTGGATCTGGCAGTCACTCAGAAGAGCTGGAAAGCCTAAGCCAGGCTCTGTCCTCTCTTCTGTCCAGTCCCAGGGCCTCCCCCTCCTCTCCCTCCCACAACTCAATCTGGAGATCTGGGGGCAAGTCCCTTCTCAGCATCATGATTTTAAATAGATAAAAATGAAATGCAGAGCATTGCAAAGAAACCAATTCTACTGAAATACAGTTATCAAGATGTTTTTAAAACAAGTTCATGGACCCAAGGTTAAAAGGCCCTGCCTCAGATGACATCCAGAAATTCTAAAAACTCTACAATCAGGAATCCTGAGCTTAAATGTCAGAAACAGAACCCGAGCCTCTTTGATGGAATTTGTTCCCTGGGCAGACGAAGCCACAGCAGAAAAGTGTCTGCTCGGCAGCAACTTGGACAGCGCGTACCTCTATGAACTGCTGGCTTGGGGACGGCATCTGCAGAGAAGGAATCAGGGTCAGGATCTCAGTCCCAATCACTTCTTCCAAGGACGAGTAGCCAAAGAGTTGAGCAAAAAGCCTGTCACACGATATTACCTTGCCCTTAGAGAAACATTGCACCTGGTTACTTTAGCAGGAAATACACCAAGATCACAGGAACCTATCCAGCTTTCAGTTTAATCAAACCTCAGTTTCTTTCAGGTAAGAAAAATAAGCTAAAGCTGCCTCTACTTAGGGGTGCAGAAGATTTAAAAGCTAGTCACTTATTAAAAAACACAACTTTTTCCCTCTACAAAAGAAAGACTAGAAATTTACCTATGAAAAATTCAAAATTGAAATGTAATACCTCCCTATCATTTTCAAACCTAGACTGTCTCTAGTTCTCAAGAAAATAAAAACACTGTTAACTATCCCCATTCAGTGCCCTGTGTATATTTTGTACACTATTCGAGTTCTTTCTTTTTAAATAGCAGGGCTCCCCATCTCACCCAGCCTGGAAGTGCAGGGGCCACTCAGGGGCCCAGTCCCACTCCTGATCAGCATGGGAGCTCTGACCTGACCTGGTGCTGATTTTGGCTGGCTCCTCCCTCCTAGGAAACCTAGTAGCCCCGTCCCTGAGGGCAGTGACGACCTTAGTGCAGTCACTAGCCTGCTGTAGCACAGGAGGTCCCGGCAGCCTCAGCCTCCCACAGCTGGGACAACAGGGGTGTGCTGCTACGTCCAGACAGGTGACATGTCAGAGAAGTTCATTTCTTTCAAAAAACTTCCCCTTCCCACACAGGATGAGACAATAACATTTTTCAAATAATGCTACTTAGATGTATATTTTTTTTGCCTTTTTTTTTGGAGGGCAGTTGGGGTTAAGTGACTTGCCCAAGGTCACCAAGCCCCTAAAGGGAAGTGACTTCTCCAGAGTCACACAGCTAACAAGTGGCAGGGCAGGATCTGGGCAGGGGTCTTCCCAACCCCCAATCCCACACTCTACCTACCACACCAGGCAACACCTTTCAATGGTAATGAAAACATGTGTGTGTCTTTGGGCAGCTAGATGGTACAGTGAACAGAATGCCAGGCCTGGAATCAGAAATGCCTGAGAGATTTGAGTTCAAAGCCAGTCTCAGAAACTTAGTAGCTTAGTAGCAGGCCCTGGGCTGGCTAGTTCTGCTTCATTTCCCCAAATGGATAATTGGGAGAAGTGGTTTTTGAAGTACTAGGGGGAAAAAAATCCTAGGTGAAGGGGAAATAACATAGAAGATATTCATTTTGGAAACTGAGAAGCAGACTCACATCACTCTGGAAAGTGACCCAAACCGTGAATCTCTCCACGGGCTCCAGCAAAACCACACTGCATGGGGGGCAGTCATGCTCCAGATTCTTCATCCAGATGGAGACAGGAATCTTCTCGTTGTTGGAGCAGACAAGGTCCACCTGGGAACAAGGCCAGGCTCAGAATCCCTCCACAAAGCCCACAGCACCAGCCAATCCAGATGAGCTCAGAGCATGAGGCCTCCCGTCCAGGGGGACCAGCCCACCCCTAAGTAGCCTTGGCATCCGAACTTTAAGCCAAAGGCTAGGACAGCACCTTTCAAAGCTGGATGATTCTAAGATTCTAACTTGACCGACTCCCACAAGCTCAGCAGTGTGGGTGATGCTTTCCTAAGGGTCATGGGAGATGGTCTAGCCACCTGGTACCAGGTGAGGCTGGTTCCGGGATGCTGGAGTCTTTTCAGCTGAGGAAGGACTCCCAGACACAGCCTTGACAAGGTAACTGAAATAGGATTTAAAGGAGGAGAAAAACCAAACTAATTTTTTTCTTCCACACTTATATTTGATGCATCAGGAATGGAAAAAAAAAAGTATGTTACTTCTGAAAATGGCTACTCACACAACTACATATATTGTTTTTCTTACCTTGTTCCTCTTTCTCAAGAATTAGCACCTTTAAATGATCCATCCAAAATGCTTCAAATTAAAGTCACAGAATGTTAATGGTGGAAAAGATCTTAGAATTCCCTCCTTTTATCTCAAAACAGCACTGGGATAAAGGTACTGTTAGCATGCCTGTTGGGCTCTGTCTGAGGCAGACAGGGCTCACAGGATCTGCTCAGGCTCACAAAGCTAGTGAGTACCCAGATCTCCCTGAGCCCCATCCCCAGTGACCCTGATGGAGGCTGGAGGTTGGAATCAGGATTCTCCTCACCACTGCTGTGCCCACATTGCTTCTTTTATGACTGACCACTGCATCCATCTGGGCCTCATTCTGTCCTCTGTCCTCCAAACCCCTCCTAGCTCTAAAGCTCTGATTCAGGAATTCCTGTAAGCCCTTTCAATTCCTGGAGATGCTGAGGCTAACAAGGTGGGCTGATGAGTGGCAAGCACTCTAGTGACAAACCTCCCACCCAGCCTTCATGACACAATGATAAGGTGGCACATGAAGACAGTTGAAACAGAATCTGTCATGAATATTTTTCACATTCTTGACACACTTTACAATTCATTTATGTTCATTTCATATGGACTTTTATATGGTCAGATACATTTGGAGAAATGAGGTTTCAGGCTTCATTAGGCATGTCCGAAGATGGTACACTGAAAAACACTTCCACCAAAAGTAGGTGCTCAGGAGCGTCCACTTATCAAAGGGAGCCGACAATTAAACTAGGTGGGCTCTAGGCAAAATCCAAAAGAAGCATGGAAAGGATCTACTGAGGCCGAGCCTCCAAGGCATCGCTGGCCTGAGCAGCTCACTCACCACTGTTCCAAAAGCGATGACATTCTGCTCCTCTGCCTCGCCAGACTCATGAACTAATGCCTCCACTACCGAAACGCAGGATTTAGAAAAGAACAGCGGCAACCTCTGGCCAACCATCTCCTGCCCACAGTAGCCAAGGAGCTCACAAGCTTGGTCATTGACAACAAGGATCTAAAAAGGGACAGAGCAGGAGAAACCACAAGTCACTCTAAGCAATTCCCCCAACATTCAAATGCCAACGCTGTCACCTCTTAGTTCACTTATAGCCCAGCAAGAAAACAATTTAAACAGATAACCTCCCGGATGGCTTCTTGCTTCCATCTCCTAGCCATCATAATACAGCTCCAGACATGTGCTTAAACAAGGTCACAAGGCCTTCCTTCCCTATGCACCACTTAGCATTTGCTACCCTACAGACCAGATTCCAAATCAGAAATTATGATGATAGTGTCTCAGATATGGCCGAGAAGAACACTATTTCATCCAGTCAAGGAACTAGAGACAACTTTCTCCTAATCCTAAATGGGAACACTAAAAAAAGGAAATCACATCAACAGCTCCCCTGTTCTCTTGATGTGGGCCACTAGCTTCTAAGCCAATGTATTTGGAGAGCTGAAACATTTAAAGTTCATTTTTTTCTTAACTGGGCTAATAGATAAGCAGATAATTTCTTTCCTCTCCCTTGAAACTCTAGCCTTATAAATGAATTATGTCAATATGGCAAGGATCTATAAATTTGTCAGTGTGAATATTCCCTCTATCAACACCAAGCTTATCCCCTCATTATCATTAGGCAGAGGTACCTGGAGAACTGAATGAAAAATCATTTACCCCTCAGTGAACATGATGAAGAAAGAGTGAAAAATCCAATTATAGTCTAACTCCAATTTCAGATGGGTTTAAGTCTTATTCCTTTACAAAGATGGACCCAAATATTTTGTCCTAAGGCTACTTAACAAGCACACAAATTCCCCTTCTGACATGACACCAATATAAAAAAGGCATTTCTATGTTTGGTAGTTAATGCTACCTTCATTGTCTTCAAATCCACTACAAATATGGCTTTATTGGGGGCATATATAGACGAGGACAGAGAATGGAGGGACGACCGTGAAGGCAGGCTGTTCAGTAAGGAGGAGTAGGAGCTACCGATGGTAGTGGGCAGTTCAGAATGCTCTGTCTGCGACATGATGCTGAAGCGGTTCGAACAAATGTTTTGGGCAGCCAGTGAAGACAAGCAAAAGGCACTCCATTTGTCTTCTGAAAAGGAATCAGTGAAAGGAAAGGGTGAGTGCTTCTAAGAATCGGGAGGCTTTTTTAATTACTTTTTTCCAGTTAGCAAAAATCTACCTTCTCTCCCTTCCACCCCTGCCTTTCCTCCCAACTGAAAATGAAAGAAAAACAAAACCCCCATTACAAAAATTCAGTTAAGCAGAACAAATTTCCCCTTTGTCCGTGTACAAAAAATTTATGCATCAGAGGCGGCTAGGTGGCGCAGTGAGTAAGAGCGCCGGCCTGGGAGTTGGGATGACCCGAGATCAGATCCGGCCTCAGAAAATGAGCACCCACACATAAATAATGACTAGCCGAGTAACCTTGAGCAAGTTACTTAACCCCAATTGCTTTAAAAAAAAAAAATCTATGCATCTCCGTGTGCACTCTGAGTCCTTCACCTCTCAGCAGGTGGGTAGCACACATCATCATCAATTCTGTGGAACTGGGACTGGTTACTACACCAAGCAAAGCTCCTGATTCTTTCACCTGTGTCTGTCTTTACTAGGTGGTTGTCACTACATAAACTGTGCCCTGGTTCTGTCGACTTTGCTCTGCATCAGTTTACCCAAGTCTTCCCAAGTTTCTCTGGAACCACCCCCTTCTTACAGCACAAAAGTATTCCATCATATTTATATACCATAACTCGTTTAGCCAATCCCCACTGATGGCCACCCTCTGAAATTCCCATTTCTTAACACCTGAAAAAACAGCAATACATAGTTTTATCCTTCTTTGTCTTGATTAGAGCTAATCCCCTCCCTTAACCCTTTTGTTGTTCATTCATTTCAGTCGTGTCCAACCCAGAGATACTGGAGCAGTTTGTTATTTCCTTCTCTAGCTCATTTTACAGACCGGGTGGAGTGACTTGCCCAGGGTCACACAGCTAGTTAAGTGTCTGAGACCCGATAAAGCCAGGAAGAGGAGTCCTCCTGACTCCAGGAACAGCCCTGTGCACTATGGCACCACCCAGCGGCCCTTCACCTGCCCTCCCTCTGAGTCTCCCCGTCTCTAGGTACAGAACTCTTTCTGTACCTGCTCTGTGCTTGCACTATTCTTCCTCTGACCCCTTCAAGCGCCAGCCCCTCCCTCCTTGTTTGCACTAGCAAACCCTGACTACTTGACACCATTTCCCCCAACCTTCCTTTCCCTCTAGGGTATTCCTCTTCCTCTGTCTTTCTAGGCTTCCCTTAAGATCACCAAGATAAAGCAGAGCCACTCCCAGGCTTTGTCTAATTAAACTCACTCTAGGACCCGGACGATGATGGGGTTCAGGGGAGACACACAGATCATCTCCCCACATTTGAATGTAAGCAAATCATGATTTCCAGTCCCTTGTGACTGTTTAGCCATGCTTATCTTTCTATGTTTCTCTTAACTACTATGCTTGAACTTCAAAGTTTCTACGTAGCTACGTTCTCTTCATCAAGAATATTTGGAAGTCTACCCTTAATGGTCTGATCAATTAGTCCAATTAAGCTCCATAAAGAACTCTTGCCCCTCAAGGTGAATTTACACTTGCTCATTTCATTAAATAGATTTGCTTCTTATTTAGGGAGGAAAAAAATCAGATACTTTTCTATTCACTGAAACACTTCAGAACATTGGGGAATAAAGATTCTTGTGGGGTCTTTGGTGTCACCTCTAAAAGCATATTGATAACAGCAAACAAAACTAGAATCATCTCCTGCAACCTAGAGGTGACGGCAAACTTGTAATTCTCCTCACAAAAGTTCTCCCTCTTCAATTAGTGTGACCTCACTTTAGGGCTTATCTTGATACTGCTGGGGAAACCATCTTCCAAGTTAAAGGGCAAAAGTAGCCTTCAAATGGCTCAGAACTGAGCCTCTCAGTTCATCTTCACAAGTTTATTCCCAAACCTCTACGGCTTTTCTCTTAGCCACTTATTGATAGAACATCTATGAAATCAAGTTGGAAGATTAAATGTTTATTGATCAGCTTAAGAATACAGTAACCATAAACCTTCACTAACCCACTCCTCTAAAAGAGAATAGTAAATACAGGTACATGCAACTCCTTTTATCTTAAAAATATCAAGAAACTCTTTTTTCTTTTTTTTTAAAGCCATTGGGGTTAAGTCATTTGCTCGAGGTTACACGGCCAGTCATTATTTATGTGTGGGTGCTCACTTTCTGAGGCCAGAACCGATCCCGGGTCCTCCCGACTCTGAGGCTGGCGCCCTTACTCACTGAACCACCTAGCCGCCCCTCAAGAAACTCTTAAGCTTTCAGAATTATTCTTTAAAAGCAAAAACTTATAAATAGGATGGCTAGGTGGCGCAGTAAGAGCGCCAGCCTCGGAGCTGGGATGACCCAAGATCGAATCCTGCCTCAGAAAATGAGCACCCACACACAAATAATGACTGGCCGTGTAACCTTGAGCAAGTTACTTAACCCCAATTGCTTTAAAAATAAATAAATAAAAAACTCATAAATAAGGCCTTCCTTCTAAACAAAATTTCTCTGGAAAACAAAGATATATATGTGCTGCCCCACTGTTGAGATGTTCAGTTGTTTTGTTTTTTCCAGTGGTGGGGAAAAGTATCCAAAATAAATAAGAGAAACTGGAGCAGTGCATGGTAATCTTCCATCTTTAAGTAACTGTACTATTCCTGGAGCTGCTTTTAAATTATCCAACTCTGCTATGTAAAAATAAATAACTTGGCTTTAGATTAGAAAGACCCAGTTCTGAAGAGCTCACTTCATATTCTGTATATTATGTTGACTTTCTTTAGTGCAGGAAAGACCATTTACTGTATGCACATGCAACACTGTAATCTCTATTGCACAATTATATTTTACAAGGTAATATTGTTAGAATTTCATTCCTGAAATTTTGGGAAAGGCAACTCGCTGTTATATCTATGCATCTTTGGGGGTTTGAAGAAGAGTTTCTATTATTTTGATGGTATAATGAGGAACTTCTTAAAAACCTAAGTTGGAAACTCTACAACTATGTATAAAACTTTTGGAGTTTGTTTTTGGGTTCTAGCAATAAAGCAGCATGGGGTAAGAATGCAAAAAAAAAAAAAAGAATATTTGGAAGTCTTCCATTTCATTAAAAGTCCATTCTTTTTCCTCAGTAGGTTTATATTCAGTTTTTCTGGGTAAGTTATTCTTGGTTGTAAGTATGCCCTTTGCCTTCTGGAACATCATATTCCAAGCTCTCTGTTCCTTTGGAGGGGTTGCTGCTGAATCATGTGTGATCCTAACTGTGGGTGTGTGGTGCTGCCCTCTATAGTGACAGAGAAGACAGAAGAGGAGGGGAGAAGCTGGGGGAAGAGTAACGAGTTCTGTTTTGGGCATGTTAAGTTTGTGATGTCTACCTAACAACCTGTTCAAAATATCTAAAATTTGGGGGGCGGGGGAGGTAGGTTTGAGAATCATCATCATCAGAGAGGATAATTAAACCAGTGGAAGATGATGAGGTCACCAAATGAAACTGTATAGAGGGGCAAGAGAAGTGGGCCCAGGATAGAGGGGACATCATGCAGTTAGAGGGTGCAGCCTGGATGAAGATCCAGCAAAGGAGATTGAGGAGAGGTCAAATGAGGAAGAAGGGAAGTAGGAGAGAGAAATCCTGTGAGCCTAGAGAGAAGGAAGTATGGAGGAGGAGATGGGGATCAACTGCATCAAAGACTGCAGAGAGGCCAAGAAGGATGAGGACTGAGAAAATGCCATGGATCTGGCAGTTAGGAGTTCACCAATAACTTGGGAGAAAGCGATTTTGTTAGAATGATGAGGCAAAAACCTAGATTGTAGGGGGTTGAGTGAGAGGAGGGAAGGCAGAGGCCCCTTCTCCAGTCGGAAGAGCTACAGTTATCAGGGACAGAAGGTTCAAGTGAGACATGGGCATGTCTGTAGTCAGCAGAGAGGGAGAAATTGAAACACAGTGGAAGATGGAGGAGATAGTATGGAATTAATCTCTCGTGCAGACAGAGGTGAAGGAGATAATGGTAGAAAGCCCCTGAGTGGTAGGAGATGAGAGAGCCAACCATGAATGGTGAATGGCCAGGTTCTCAAATGAGAGGTGAGGGGCAGGGGAAGCCACAGGAGGCTTGAGGAGGGATGAGGAGGTTGGAAGAGCAGGTGTGGATCAGGAGAGAAAGCTGATAAGGGCAGTACACAGTGAAGGCCTGGGCTGGTCTTATTGCTGCTTTATTAGGGAATTGAGCCTTGTGTTATTCCAGGCTCTCAAGGACAGCTCAGGCTGGGGACCTACAAGCCTCCAGGGCTCCCACAGTGATCTGGCTGCTGTCCCTGCTCTGAGGTACAAAATCTTGCTCACCCACAGCAACAGAACAGCAGGGTTCCCTTTGGGGTGGGATTCCTGAGCTAGTCATTCCTCACTAAGACCGTGCTCTGCTCCTGGGATCCAGTATACACAGCCAAGGTCCCTTGGGTACAGGTCCCCCCTCAGTCCACCCTGGGTCTGCGCCTTGGTACAAGGTAGTAGGTGACAAAGCTGCCAGCTGACACCTCTTCCCACCTTCCTGAAGGAGTTCTGGATGTCCTGGTATGGGCCTGGGATCTCTTTTCTCCTTAGAGCTCAGCCTCTCTCTGGGTACCCCTCAGGGTGCTCCTGATCAACCCCTGTCCCCAGTGTCTATAAACCTTTTTATACATCCCCTGGTGCCCATTCTGGCTACAAAGGTAACACACTGTGGCTTTTTCTTGGATTTCTTCAGCAGGATTCAGACAGCACATGTTCTAGATGTGTTGGGCGGGGAGGATGGGAACTCAGCTGGATGTCTTCCTGCTACTCTGCCATCTGGGCTTTGTCTTTGCATTTGGCTTTTTAAACAAAGATCTTTTGCTTTTCCATTTATCCCTCTTGTCCCTTGTTGTCTCCCCTTCCTGAGAGCTTCTTCTCATATGAGAACGTCTTTTAAAATGCATGAAACAGTACAAAATCTTGCAGAAGGATCAATCAAAGTATTATGTGAATCTGTGAATGTTGAAAATTTATTCCAAGATTCAATTTTCCATTGATTGTTCTGAAAAAAGAAAGTCCTGGAAACTCATCAGAACAGCGTCAGAAGCACGCACCAATAATCCAAACACTGTACAGTTCAGGTTATGAAGTCACATAATTTGGAGGAGTAGCAATAGCCAGGCTTTGAGATCAGTGCCTACATGTTCACGGACTATGGCTATGGCCAAGTCCATGAACCTTCCAAAGCTTCAGTTTACTCACGTGGAAAACGTGGATATGAAACTTCACAGGGTTTGTTATAAGGAAAGTAGTTTTGAAACTTTATTCTTTTTTATATTTATTTTTGACTGAGTCTATCACTCCATTGGCATAGGAAGTCGAGGAAAGCACTTCCTTTACCACTGCACAGTCTCTGCAGCTCGCCACCATGGACTTCCCTGGGCCAGTGTCATTTGGAGCCAATGGCCACATCTCCCAGTCCACAGGCCTCGGCTCGGCACACTCTGGCCCCACCCCCTGCAAGCCTGCAATTCAAGTCTGCTCAGTAAAGCATTTCTTAAGGCAGCTAGTTGGCATCTGGTCGTCACAGCATTTCTGACACACACTAAAGTGTGCGGACCCTCATAAACAGCCCTGGGAGCTAAGTACTAGGATCTCCATTCTACTAATGAGGAAACAGGGACAAACAGTTAAGTGAGGAAGGATCTGAACTCAGGTTCAAATAATGTGCTGCTCCTGGAGTTAAGAAAGCCTGAGTTCAAATCCAGCCTCTGACATCTGGACTGTATGACCCTGAGCAAGTCATTTAACTTCTCATCTTAAAAATGGAGATAATAAAACTACCTCCCTCAAAGAGTTGTTATGACTATGAAACCAGATGAGATAACACAGGTAAACCCCAAAGCATGGGGTAAGATGTCGTTGGCTATGATGCAGGGGGTGGTTTGCTAGTAAATGGAGCTACAAAACCAAAAAAGCCTTCCTGTCATTCTGCGTCCAGGAAGCAAATACTAAATGTGCATTCAGTCAACCAGCTAGACAAGCACTTATTAGGTGCCTACTATGTGTTTGTGTGTAGTCCTTCCCCTCAAGGAGCTTCTATCTCCAGGCGAGGCACATGCGAAGCAGCTTCAGGGGATGCTGTGCTGGCTCTTCAGCGGAGGGGGCCACTCTCCCATGGCACTCCCTGGGCCTAGCCATGGAACAGTTCCAGATCCCCATTGTCGTTCACCTTGTCCACACCACGACCTTCCTGACAGCCTGGCAGGGCCCATTCTAGACAAAGCTCCTGACCCACTTGTTTAGAAACAAGTCTTTTTTTTTTTTTTGGAGGGCAATTGGGGTTAAGTAACTTGCCCAAGGTCACACGGCTAGGTTTTTTGTTTGTGTGGGTTAAGTGTCTGAAGCCGAATCCGAACTCAGGTCCTTCTGACTCCAGGGCTGGCGCTCTATTCACTGCGCCACCTAGCCGCCCCTAGAAACAAGTCTTGCTCTACTTACATCAACTTTTGCTCACAGGCTTTCAGAGGCATTTCCCGCAATCCCTTGTCACTGAACGTTCTTGCAAATCCACCTTGTTCCTACACAGCCCTCTGACTCCCCTTTCATGACCTGTTTCTTCTCAACAAGGTACACCCACCCAGGGCCAGAGTCTATAGCCACAAGTCTCACTGCACAAAATCTCAGTGACAGTGCGGGCCCAACCAGCCTCTCCACACTAAGACCTCATGTTCATGTCGTCTTTGCTTAAATCTGGGGGATCCCCGTCTACTCTGCTTGCTCTGAATGCTGCTTTTACAGACTGTCTTCTTTGTTATAGCTGGTCTCTGTTGTATCCATACCTAGCTGGATAGATAAACTAAGGCAGTTTCCTCCTCCTCTTTCCTTTTCAGTTAAATTTGCAAGACACCAAGCAAAATTAGACCACCATGGTATTTCTTAGATACCTGCCATGCTAGAGCCACAGTCCTCACTCAGAAGTTGAGATGACTATACTTTAAGCCAGAGGTGTCAGACTCACAACCTACAGTCAAATTCCCGGAGTCCTGCTGGGACCAGATTAAAATGTAATTGGGAAATGTTTAACAAAATTAAGAAAAACCCAACACAGAGTGTTAACTTGTGATTTTCTAAGTCAAGCTACAGGTCTCCATTGTTATTTGAGTCTGTTACTACTGCTTGAAGCCAGGGTCTAGACCCCGAAGCCCACCTTTAGGCACTGTCTTCTTAGCCATTTGCTCATCCCCAAACAAGCTCTTCTCTGTGTCCTTTTGATTGTAATGGGTGGCAAGCAGGCAAAGCCCACTTGTCCTAGTGGTCATCTTGGCTAAGACTTTCTGGGTTCTTCCTGGCAGTACCATCTGTGCCTATGAGAGCTACCAGAAGTATGGAGAAGTTGTCTGTTTTCAAGTCTTTGGCAGGTTCTCTGGGATGTCTTGGATCCAGGCTGCAAATTCTCTATTATCATTAGGTCAACAAAGAGCTGCCTCAGGACCAAAGGAGCCTCCAACAGCCACCTATCTCCTTGTCCATTGACCTTTACTGATGATCTTGCAGTGCTGGGGACTATCTAAAATTAAATCTTATTCAGAGATGAGCAAACAGGACACTTTTTTAAAAGTTTCTATAAAATATGGAAGGACAATAAGCATAGTAAAACAGCCCTTCTGCTTTGTGAAAAGTGTTCATTTTATAATTCTTCAAAGAAATGCAATTTTAGTGTCAAATAATGAAAGAAATGATGACTGATAACCAATGATTTAGGGAGATCCAGTTCCTTCTTTTTCTAAAGTCCTGATTTTAAAAAGTTCAGTCCCTTGAAGGACATTGCTGAGAATGGGACTGGACTTTCCGGTCCAGTCTCCACCCACCAGAGGTAGTCTTTGTGTTCTGCTCAGGCTTGGGTGGGGCACACATTCTTTAAATAGACTGCCCAAGGCTGGGACGGTCTGGGCAGAGACTGAAGGTCCCTGGGTCCAAGGGTGCCAGGAAGTCACTCTCAGCCCCTCACTGTAATATTCTTTCTCTCATTGTTGAAATCAGAGGTGATTGCCACTTCTCTTCCTAAAGAACACATAAGCCCTGAGCCCAGCAGACACGTTTAACATGGTCTTTGGTCTAAGAGAGACCAAACAGCCATCCATTTACTATAAATGTGCTGGCCTCATTAATGAAATTATTTAATTACCCAGAAATCATGTCTCTCAAACCTTTTTAATCGCCACAATGTATCTAGTGCTTTGATCTACATTAACAAAGTGACAATGTAATGGGAAGAAGAGGCATTGTTTTAATAACTAGAAAAGAATTATTAGAAATTAGCAAATCCAAGGGAGGGAAAAAATCTAAAAAGAAGACAGCAGAGAAAAAAGAAAAGGAGTAATAACTATATATCATAATATATAGCAAATAATAATTACCAATTTAAAAAAGAAAAAGGAATCATAGAAATAAAGGAGCTTTGAAAACGACAAGTAAGTTTTTCAAAAAAAGGAAACTGTGAATTGTAAAGTCATGGGTTTCTTTAGTGAATCCTCTTTTTAGATTGTGCTGTATACCTGGGAATGTCTTCTTTTGTCTTTATGTATTTAAGTACAAAATGAATAAAAAAATGTTTTAAAAAAAGAGAAAGAGAAGAAAAGAGGTGGAAGGAAGAAAACCCAAAGTGGTTTACTGTTCTTTGATTCCATGAAAGAAGGAATGAGAGCAAGAGAAAACATGGTGCTACAGAGACAGAAGCCCAAAATGATTTTATGAAATGAATCTCTCTAGCATTGCCGACTGCTATATTTTTCAAATTTTATTTTTCAAATTTTCAGTTCTGAATTCTCCCCTTCTGCACCTCTCTCACTCTTTGAGAAGGCAAATTTGTGATGAATTATACATGTGAAATCATGAAAAATATACTTCCATATAAGTCATGTTGCAAAAAATGCAAGAAAAATAAGGTTTAAAAAATGAGCCAATCAAAACCCTAATCAAAAGCAGTGCTGCCGTATACACTTACAACTATACTATTCCTAGAAAAAGGGGTAATTTTTAACGTTTCAAGATAGTTTCTTTTAAGTAAAAATCTTTAAATCTTCAGAATTACAAAATATTAGAATTTTGCAGGATTTCAAATGTCCTCCATTCCAATCTCCTACCCAAAGCAGCATTAAAAGAAATTTTGGCTTGGGCCTCACTCTGCTCAATGAGGCAAACTCAGGAAAAGAAAGGTAAAAAGTATGTTGTTAACACACCAAGGAAGGAAGCAAGCAGTTGGCGTGCCTCCTGACCTGATAACCACGCACTGCTTTTATACACAGGACTAAATGACTTTCCTATAAAGGCAGGAAAACACTTATTGGTACATGTAGGATGAGGAGATGGGGTTTATGCCGCCTCAGCTTTTCCCGCTGGCTAAGTCCACACACCCAGGGCATCCTCAGACTGCCATTTTGGTCCAGCTTTGCACAGCAGGAGCTTAACGCTTTTTCAAAGAGCAAAGATCAACGCCTGCTAATCTGAAATAGAGACTATGGTGTCAGCCCGGTATATAATATAAATGATCTCTTAAAGCTAAGAGGAGGGAGTCTACGGCTAAATGCCCACGGGACATCAGACAGGGAGCATTTCAAGTCAGATCTATCCAACCCCAGCATGTCTCCTGAGCACCCTCAACCACCTCTCGGGCATTTCAGATTGTATGTCCCCAAGGACACCTCAAACTCAACACGTGCATGACCCCTTCCAGATTTCCCTTCCAATCTACCATAACCTTCACCTTACCTGGCCTCCTCACTCCTCACAACACAGTCAAGGAGCTGCCAGAGCTTGCCCTTTCTCCCTCCATGTCTCTCCCAGCACAGTAACTCCACTCCCATCTGGCTAGCATCTTAGTGCAGGCCCTCACCACCTCTCACCTAGATTTCTGGAGCCTCCTAACAGGTGTCCCTGCTTCAAATCTATCCTGCAAAGCAACTTTCTTGAAGCACAGATCTGACCGTTTGATCCCTCTATGCTAGTGGTTAAAAAACAAACAAAATCAAAATTCCTCTATTTCACTTTATAGCACAAGCTGGCCTCATTTTTCTGTGAGATAAACTACCTGATATGAGAAACAGAAAATATAAATTAAAAACTTACTTAAAAGAAAGATTCCCCTACATGGGAAGCTTTCAGGAGGTATAAACCCTATTTTGAAGAGCAAAAGACCACTTTGAAATTAATAGCTTCTATAATGTGCTCTATGATTTTACCCACCCATTCTTTAGAACAGTTTCCAATTAATGTTTTTTTTTTATTTCAAAGGTCCTTTATTGAATATAATTTTTTTATTCCATTATGGTTGGCAAAACATACATTTGATTTTTCTGCATTTGTTTGAGATTTTTATGCTCAAATATATGGTCAGGTTTTATAAAGATGCCATGTACAGCTGAGAAATAGGTATATTCCTTCTGTACTCATTTAATCTCCAAAGATCTATCATATCTAACTTTTCTAAAATTCTGTTCAGGTCCTTCATTTTTTTATTTTTTGGTTAGAATTATCTATGTATGAGAGTAGCAAATTGAGGTCCCCCACTATTATAGTTTTGTTGATTTTTCCCTGTAACTCATTTAATTTTGCCTTTAAAAAATTTCAAAACTATGTTATTTGGTGTATATATGTCTAGTATCGGTTGTGTTTGTCCTTTTTCAAAGAGGACCATGGCATCAGAAAAATGATGCAAGTCATATGACTTGCAGTTGACCTTGATTTGAGTGAGGGAGGGCTGTGCCAGGTCACCAGCCTCACTTTCTCCTCCAAAGCCATCGGGATCCAGTGGCTAGATATTCATCAGTATAACTGGAGATGACCCAGGATATAATGGGAAACGTTGGCCCTTTTAGGCTAAAGCCTTTTCACTACTCACTTAAGAACACTTTGGAACAGCAACCCAGAGGATTTTCCTCTCCCAGCTTGATTTTTTTAATTTAATTTTATTTTTAATTAAAGGGGCCATCCCTTGACTCACTTCTTAAAGAGACCTATTCACTTAATGGGCTTTAGTATTGATATTGATTCACTGATTATAGTGTCATCAAGCAAAATGTAGTTTCCTTGTTTGTCTCTTTTAATTAGGTCCATTTTTGGTGTTGCTTTGTCTAAGATTGTGATCGTTCTCCTTGCCTTTTTTTTTAAACTTTAGCTGAAATATAACTCTATGGATTCTGTTTCAGTCTCTTATTTTAACCCTGTGTAGTATCTTTTGATTTTGTGTTTTTTATAAACAATATATTGTTGGATTCTGATTTCTGATGCAGTCTGCCATGTTCTTCTGTTTGATGGGTGACTGCATTCCATTCCCAGTTAAGATCCCTAATTAATATCTCCCTCCATCCTTTGTTCCTGATTCCTCTGTAAGAGTTTGCTTTGCAAGGGGCGGCTAGGTGGCGCAGTGAATAGAGCGCCCGCCCTGGAATCAGAAGGACCTGAGTTCGGAGCCGGCCTCAGACACTTAATCCATACAAACAAACAAAAAAAAAAAAACCTAGCCGTGTAACCTTGGGCAAGTTACTTAACCCCAATTGCCCTAAAGGGGCGGCTAGGTGGCGCAGTGAGTAAGAGCGCTGGCCTCGGAGTTGGGATGACCGAGATCAGATCCGGCCTCAGAAAATGAGCACCCACGCATAAATAATGACTAGCCGTGTAACCTTGAGCAAGTTACTTAACCCCAATTGCTTTAAAAAAAAAAAAAAAAGAGTTTGCTTTGCTGCTGAGGAATACCTCCCTCAGTTTACCCTCCCCTCTTATTCCACCCTAGATGATTCTAAGAGATCTGGGCAACTTTCTTTTATGATTTCTTGAAATATAATGTCTAGCTCTTTCTCTGACCAGGACTTTCAGGGCATCCAATGATTTTATTTTTGAGGGGGAGGAATGTAATCAGTGTCAAGTGAGGCCGAATTTGAACTCATGCTCTCCTGACTCCAGAGCTGGTGCCACCCACCTGCCCCTCATCCAGTGATTCTTAAATTATCTCTCTTCTCAATCTGTGTTCCAGGCCAGCAATTTTACTATGAGCTTCCTCGTATTTTCTTCTATTTTTTTTCAGTCTTTTGACTTTGTTTTAATATTTCTTAATGTGTGATGGAGTCATTAGCTTTTATTTGAACAATTCTAATCTTCAGGGAGTTATTATCTTGAGTGAGGTTTTATACTTTACTTTTGCTTCAAGTTTCTTTTCATATCTTTCTTCCATAGTTCTCATTTCTTTTCCCATTTTTCCTCTACTGCTCTTAACTGATTTTTAAAATTACTTTTATTTCTTTTTTCTTCTTTAACTCTTGCTTTTGAAATTATCAAAATTGGTTCTGTACCATTTTTTAATTGATCTTATTTGTAATTAATTGATTTTGTCCCATAACTGCCTAAGTCGTGGTTCTGTCTCTAAACTTAGTGTGGAAATTCAGCTGGTCTGTAATGGGTTAAGTTCAGAAGTCCTGTTCTCTTTGTAAGCGTACTTCTACTCTTGCCTCAAAGAATTCTGCTAACCTTGGTGGATGTGGCTTGCTATAAGACAATCAGGTCTATTATCTTTATATCCACCAAGCTATCCTTCAAGAGTGTCTGGTTTACTATCCAAAGAAGAATGGGACACTGTCTTGCAGGAAGAGTAAAACAAGGAACACTTCTTAGTTACAGGGGAAAAGGGAAGGGTCATGGGGAGCCCCCCATTACTAACTTCCAATCAATCATATTGTTCCCTGTACCTCACCTATGTAACCAATCATGCTGTCTTCAGTCCCATGATGATGTCACCTATGCTGCTGTTCTTTGTTCTATACTCCCCAAAACTTATAAAAGAAAACTGTCCCAATCTTTGGGGTCTTAACTTACTGAGGAAGCTGAGATCCTATTTATTGGTAAATTTATCATGTTCAGAACTTCTCACTTCAGATTGCCTTATTTTAACTGTTACAGTTCATTCCAGGAATCCTGCTTGGACTTGTGTCACACATACCTTTCTCTTTGAGGCTTTGCTTGTAAATGTTTTTGAGGGTTTTTGTCTTGAGCTTCCCCATCCCCATGACATCTCTTTTCGGTGGGATTCTTTTTTTGTTTGTTTTTTTGCTCATTCTTCCAGCCCACTTGTTGACTCTGGACATGATATTTATGCTGAACTCTGAGCACTTCTGGCAGGAATGCTTGGCCTGAATTTCTGTCTTCTTACATACTTGTGCTGCTTTCACAGCTCAGGCTGGGGGTCTGTACGCTTTCACTATTTTCAAAGTGATGTGATTTGGGAGTTCCAACAGACAGAAGATGGACTCAGCCACTATTAGTCCACTGAGAAGCTCTACACATTCAGAACAATTCCCCTTTGGTCTGGGAACCCTGCCCTGCTTCCCCAGGCTGGAGACTAGATCTAAGTCCTTGATCTGCTCCCCAGATGAATCAGACAACTGCTCAATGAACAGGTGAGTACGAACAAACACTGCTTTCCATGAGCCCTCACTCTGAGCCTGTGCAGCTGGCAACAGAGCTACCAGATGGCACCAGTTCCTGTACCCTGTGCTAGTTCAGGGGTCCCCTGGGATCTCTTCCAGCCCTGGAGTCCTGTCTCATGTGGCATGTTCCTGACCAGACCCCATCCCCAGATGTCCACATACTTCTCTGACTCCCTAAGTCTCCATGTATTGGAAAAATACCTCCCTGTCACTTTTTCTTAGATTTCTTGATAAAAATTCATTGTAGATCTTTGTGGAGGAGGCTTAGTAGAGAAAGTGAGCTACATTACTTCCTGCTACTCCACCATATTGTTGTTGAGTTATTTTTCAGTCATATCTGACTCTTGAGCCCACGTGGGGTTTTCTTGGCAAAGATGCTACAGTAATTTGTCATTTCCCTCTCTAGTTCATTTTTACAGATGGGGAAACTGAGGAAAACAGCGTTAAGTGACTTGCCCTGGGTCACACAGCTAGTAAATGTCCTTCCTGACTCCAGGCCTGACACTCCACCCACTGTGCCACTGAGCTGCCCATCTTGACTACCTCTCAGGGGTCTCTTAATTGACAAATCTAATGGCCTGTTCTCGATTATCATCCTAGACTTCTCTTAATCATCTTTGTCTCCTCCACACTCCTCTCTCTAGGCCTCTCCTGCTTCTTGTCCTGTCTGACTGCCCCACAACCTCTTTTTCTTGTTTCTCATCTAAGTCATGCCCATTGACCACAAGTGTCCCCCAGGACTCTGTCCTGGGACCCCTTTTCCTTCTCTTCCTAGACTGTCTTAGTGGATGATCTCATCAGCTCCCATGAGTTCATCTGCTATCTCTAGGTAAGTGGTTTCAGGGTCTCTCTATCCAGCCCTAACCATTTTCTTGACCTCCAGGCATCATCACAAACCACCCTGGGGCATCTCAAACACAGATGTGTCAAGCTCATTATAACTGAAACTGAAGTCTTTGTCTTTCCCCAAAAAAACACACTCTCTTTCTAAACTTCCCCATTCCTATCTAGGAAACCACCCCCCTACCCTCACCGCACCTAGGCTCCCAGAGGAGGTGCTGTCTTCAAGTCCTCCCTCTCACTCAGCCCCCATGTCTGATGCCAACAAGGCCTCTTGATACTGTCCCATACTTCTGCTATCTGTCCCCTTCTCTCCTCTCACACAGCCACCATTCCTTGAGGTGCAGGCCTTCAATAGTGGAAAAGCATTTTGGCTGGTCTCTCTGACTCATCTTTCCTCCCTCTGGGCCACCTTCCACTCAGCTGCCAAAGTGACTTTCCTAAGGTGTGGGGAGGGCCAGGTCACCTCCCAATTCGATAAACTTCCATGGCTCCCTATTGCCTCCCAGACCCAATGTAAAATCTTCTGTCAAGCATTTAAAGCCCTTCATAACCTGGTCTTTCTATTCTTCCTGCATTCTCCTCACCCTCCTGCCCTCTGTAGACTCTCTAGCAGAGGCATCAAATCCATGGCCCGGGGGTCACATAGGGCCCCCCACACTCAGGAGTACAGCCTGAACCAGAGTAAAACACAGTTCTATGTGATCATCATGCATTGATATAGAAATAAAAAAAAAAGGCAACAGATAAGTATGTGGTTTTCTAAGTCACTGTGTGGTCCATAGTTCCTTAGGTCTGGTTTGCTGGCTCTCATTTTCTAGTGGACACGCTCTTGAGCCCAGTGACCTGGCTTTCTGGCTATTGTGCCTACTGGAATATGACCCAACTCTTGGCCCTGCGCCTCTTCCTTGGCTGACTCCCCAGGCCTGGAATGCTCTCCCTCCTCGCCTCCATGGCCTCCTTCAAGTCTTAGGTCAAGCCCCCTCTTCTTCAATCCCCCAGAATCCTAGTGCCTTCTCCTCAAGATTGCTTCCAGCTTACCCTGCCTCTATCTTGTATACACACAGTTGTTTGCAGGCCACCTCTCTCTCCCATTAGAATGTGAGATCCTTAAGGCAGGCACTGTTTCTGCCTTTCCAGTATTCTCAATGTTTAGCACAGTTTCCAGAACACAGGAGGCACTTAATAATGGCCAGTCAATCCTTAAACATTAATTAAGCACTTACTCTGTGCCAGGAGCTATGGTAAGCCCTGGGAACACAAAAAGAGGCCCAGACAGTCCCTGCCAACCAGCAGATGTGCACAGATCCTCTTTACACAGGACAACGAGCCCAGTTCCACACTGAAGTCCAGCTCCTTTGGTCCCAACAAAATACCTGAACACACACACACAGCTTCTAAAGCCTCCAGAATGCCTGAACTGAGTTATCTTTTCCTAGCCCAGTTTCTGGCTAGGCTTTGGATGCCCAGTCTGGGAAGGGAGGAAGAGAGCAAGACTGGGCTCCGGGCAGGTTTTTGGAGGAGCTCTGGAAGCAGACAAAGAAGGAGGAAGGGAAAAGGCCTCAGCACCAGCAGCACCACAGCCCCGGCATATTTGGGACCAGGAGAAGCAATGGCCAGATGGGCAGATGGGGAGGGGTGGAGTTATGCCTGCTACTGTATGCCTGCCTCTACCGCCGCCTCACTTCCCATTAGTTGGGGGTTGGTTTTTCATTTTGACAGAGACTACATTTGATGCATTTAATATTATCTCCTTGGCCCTGTCCTTTATTTCAGCATGAGGACGTACATGCCCTCTGGAAGTCACCTACTAGTGACCCAGCCTAGCTCCAGGCTGGGAAACCCTTCCATGGAGTTTTCTCTCCCTAGAGAGAGGTATAAGCTTCCTTCCAAGCACAACATTACTATGGACCCAGGCAGTTTTCCATAAATCTGCATCAGGGACACAAACCTGATTAATGGTAACCAAGGATTAGAGTAATATGTCTTCTTTTTTTTCCAAAAATTTAACAAACACCAATATTTCAATATATAAAGATCATTAAAAAGGAGTTCTTCCATAACTGAATTCTCTTTCTCTCTCAAATATATTGCTTTTTTAAAATAATGGATAAAAACATGTCATAGTTAGAAAATTAAAAGAACAAGTGAGATTGAAAGTTTCTAATTAGCAAGTGTACAATTTCCCAAAGAAATCCAAAGAGATAATTACCCGTTAGTGACTTTTTACTGTTACACAGTCTGGTAAAGCCATTCTTCCTGCTCAGATGCTGGAAAACCCTGGGAAAGAGTCTGCTCAGTTCTAAGCAATTTTCTTCAAATGGAATCTCCATATTTCCTAATAAGGACAATCCCCTTGGTGCATATATACAACCATCTTCCAGGAAAATCTTCAAGGACATCTTAAGACCTGAAGTAGATCACCTACTTTTCACCCCTAAGAAATCAACTAGAAAAAGAAAAGAAAAATTCATTCAAATCTATTCATTATCATCATCAAAAAGTCTTTATCAAGTGCCTGATAGTCCATAGTTGTATATAAAGCACTGCACAAAAATAACCAGGCATAAAGAATCATGATTCATTACCACCTTTTCTCCAATAACCTTGATTTCACTGGCAGTGGAAACCCCCAGTGGGGAGACTCCCTCTATCAGAGCAGGTCAGTAACTGCTCCAGGCTGAGCATCTTCAAAAGCTGCCCAAACACTGAGTTTCAATGATTAGTCCAGGGGTGCTCAGTGGTCAGCTCTCTCTCTACTATTTGCTATACCCCCTGGAAGCTTATGATAGAAAAATTACAAATTTAAAGTACATATGCAGTGTTTTATTAGTTCTTTGGGACAAGCAATAATTTTGATGCAATTTTATTTTGTGATAATAAAGACCATGTGCATAGGCTGGCTCAGAATGTCTGACCTTGACCAGATGAAACCCAACTGAGTCAGTTTCCCCATGTTTAATGAGTTCTTTGTCAATTGAATGCTGGATTGCCTGCCAAACATTTCATTGCTTTCGTTTGCAGTGGTTTTAATTCTGTGGTTTTTAAGAACAGATTACCCCCAGAAAAACATATAAAAGTTGTAGCTCTCTTAAAGAAAGCTTCAGTGACTGTTAAGAGATATTGCAGTGGCTATTGTTATGGGGAGGTCATCATATTTATTATGGGGGTTTTCTTTTCAACTGGGGAAAGGGTAGTGAGAAAACATACTTATTGGGGGCTCTCTTTAAAGTCAGAAAAAAAATATCCTAGAGATGGGGATAAACATGCTTCAATGGACTGGGAACTCATCTGATTTAAACCTCATTGAAAATCTATGAACTAGGAATAAATGGAACTCTTCTTAAAATGATAAGTAGTATCACTCTAAAACCAAGAGCCAGCGCTATATGTAATGGGGACAAACCTGATTTGGGACGAACGAGGAGGTCCATTATAATTATTACTATTCAGTATTATATTAGAAAGACTAACTATAGCAAGACAAGAAAAAGAAATGGAAGGAATAGTAATAGGCAATGAAGAAACAAAACTATCACTCTTTGCAAATGATGATGATATATGCAGAGGACCCTAGACAAGCAGCTAAAAAACTAGTTGAAACAATGAACAACTTTAGCAGTTTCAGAATATAAAATAAACCCACATAAAATCATCAGCATTTCTATATGTTATTAACAAAAGCCAGCAGAAAGAGATAGAGAAATTCCATCTAAAATAGCTGCAAATAGTATAAAATGCAGGGAGTCTACCTACCAAGACAAACCTAAGAACTATATGAATACAATTACAAAAACATTTTTCATACATATACAGATCTAAACAACTATTAATTGAAATATTAATTGAATTAAAAGAAATATTAATTGATTATGGGTAGATGAAATAATATAATAATATTATTATATTATATATAATTATTATATTATTATATATAATTATTATATTATTATATATAATTATATATAACATTATTATATAATAATATAATAAAAATTACAATTTTACCTCAATTAATTTACTTGTTTAGTGCCATACCAATCAAATTACCAAAGAATTATTTTATAGGGCTAGAAAAAATATAACAATATTCATCTGGAGGAACAGAAAGTCAGAAATACCAAGGCAATCAATGAAAAGTAAAGGAAGGCAAACTAGCAGTAACAGATGTCAAACTATACTACATAGTGGTAATCATAAAAAAAAAAAAACCAGTACTGGATAAAAAAAAAGATTAATCTATGGAACAGATCAGGCACACAATATGCAGAAGTTAAGTGACCACAGGAACCCAGTGGGATAAACCCTAAGATACAAACTTTTGGCGTAAGAACTCACTACTCAATGAAAACTGGTGGGAAAACTGGAACACAATCTAGCAAAAACTAGGCATAGACCAACGCCTTACACTGTACGGCAAGATAAACTCAAAATGGGCATGTGATTTAGACATAAAGAGTGATACCAAAAGCAAATTAGGGGAGCATGGGAATTTTTACCTGTCAGACCTAGGGATGAGGGAAAAATCCATGACCAAATAGGAGATAGAGAGGGCCACAGCAGGTAAAATGGATCATTTTAATTACATCAAATTTAAAAGGTTTTGCATAAGCAAAACCAATACAGCCAAAATTAGAAGGAAAGTAGGAAACTAGGGAAATTTCACAAGGAGAACTGAGCCAAATTTATAAAAACAAGAGCCATTCCCCAATAATCAGTTTTCAGAAGAAGAAATCAAAGCTATTAACAGTCACATTAAAAAAAATGCTCTAAATCACTTATAATTACAGAAATGCAAATTAAAACAACTCTGAGGTGCCACCTCACTCGTATATCAGATTGACTAACGTGAAAGGAAAGGAAAATGACAAATGCTGGGAGCGGGGCTGGAAAAATAGGACCACTATTGCACTACTAGCAGGGTTATGAACTGATCCAACCATTATGGAGAACAGTTTGGAATTACGGCCAAAGGGCTATAAAACCATGCATGCCCTCTGTCCCTGTTACTAGGTTGGTACCCCCAAAGAGATCAAAGAAAGAGGAAAAGGACCTATTTGAACAAAAACATTTATACTTCTTTTTGTAGCTACAAAGAATTGGAAACTGAGGGGCTACCTATCAATTGGGGAATGGTTGAACAAGCTGTGGTGTATGATTGTGACGGAATAGGATTATTCTATAAGAAATGACAAGCAGAATGGTTTCAGAAAAACCTGGAAGACTTAGATGAACTCATGCAAAGCGAAGTGAGGAGAACCAGAACACTATACAGGAACATCCATATTGTGTGGAAGATCTACTGTGAAAGAAGACATAACTACTCTAATCAACACAATGATCCAAGACAACTCCAAAGGAATCATAATGAAAAACGCTGCCCTCTCTCAGAGAGAGAGCTGATGGACTCTGAGTGGAAATCGAAGCATATTGTTTTTTACTTTATCTTGGCTAATGCAAAAATATGTCTTAGATGATTTCATATGCGTTTCTTCCCTTTTTAACGGCTGGGGGAGTAGCTGGAAGGAGACCGAGAATTAGAAACTGAAAATAATTTTTTTTAAGAAAATCAGCTGGGTATAATCAAGGATAAACTTCAAGAAATGGGTTGTTCATCAAAGGTACAATGTGCTAAAAGCATGTCTTCATTATAAAGAATTAAAGAATATGTTCAGACTTCCAGCCAAGACAGCTGTCTAAACAAGGCTAACTACCCAGCTTCCATATACCTACTCCAGGACCTGAAATTTGCACTGGACCAAAAAATAATCAAGAAATCCAATAAGAAACTACAGCAACTTCTTCTATAACTGCATAATAAGTTGACCAGAAGACCCAAGCAAAGGGGAAGAGGGTTGCCATCAACACCAACCCCAGCACAGGCTAATGAGCCTTCTTGCACAACTGAACAATCAGAAAAACATCTGGTTTGCAAGGTTCTGTGTCTGGAGGCAGCAAAAGTATAGAGTCCACCCCTCCTTCCCCACAAAGATCCAAGGGTGTCAGAAAACTTTGGACCTTGGAAGCCCTGGGAGGAGTAGAGACTGAAAAGCAGAGCAGTAGTGCTCAAACAGGGTTAGCAAAGGCCCAGGGGCTCCAAAGTCCCTAGCACTTGGTTTCTAAGGGAAGGACAGAGGAAGGAAGGAAACAAGCATTTATTTAATACCTTCTATGTGGCAGGCCCGGTGCTAAGTACTCTACAAATATAATCTCATTTTTTTCCCCTCACAATAACAGTGGGAAGTAGTTGCTATTATCATCTCTATTTTTGAGGCAGAAAGAGGTAAAGTTATTTGTCCAGGGTCACATTGCTAGGAAGCCAGATCTGAACACAAGACATCCTGACTTTGCGTCTGGCACACTAAACACTGTACACCTAACTGTGTTCTGAACCTTCAAGATCCAGAGTAGAGCCCAGGAGGTACAAGTCAGGGAAGGAATCCAAGGGTCCCAGAGCCAGACCAAGCAGGGCAGACATCCCATCCAAAAGCCCAGCAGGAAAAGGGGCCTCATTTAGGCACTAATGGTAAAAAAAAAAAAAGAATTGTTGTAGATCTGGAGATCCTGAAAAAGAAGCAAGGAACTTCATGAACACCTCGCAGAAATGAAGCAAGAGAAAAGGAATGCTGTGAAAGCTCTAAAGGAGAGAACTAGAAGGAGAATAAAAGCTCAACAGAACAAGTGATAATGCTTACTAAACTAACAGACTCCCTTAAAACTAGACTAGACCAAATAAATCAATCTCACTCCATGAGACAGCAAGAAATGTCAGAACAAAATTAAAAGATTTTAAAAATGTAAAATGGATTAAAAAATACTTGACTTGAAAAATAGGGGAAGGAGAAATAACTTAAGAATTATTGTACTCCATAAAACATTATTTTTAAAAAAGCATAGGCACTATATTTTAAGAAATCACAAATGAAAATGCCCAAATATACTAGACTCAGAAGGCAAAGTGAAGATATAAAGAATCCACCAATCATTTCCTGAAACTCCAAAAAGAAAAATCACAGTAATGTCACAGCAAAAATCAAGATCTCCTTTACAGAAAAAAGTAATACTTCGATCAACCAGAAAGAAATAGCTCAGGGACAAGGAACTAGTCAAGATCACATAATATCTGACGGTTTCTGTGAAAAATAAAAGATCTTGAAATGTCACATTCCAAAAGGCACACTAAGACTAACATCACCTACAAAGCTAATATAATCATACAGGAGAAAAATAAAATAAAACTTTAATGGAAAAGGGAACTTTCAAGCATGTCTGATGAAAAGGTCAGAGATAAATAAACTCTGAAATACAAACACAAGAGTTAAGAGAAACTTGGAAAGGTCGATTCATTTGAGTTGTCAGAAGGGCCTGTATGATGCTGTAGTGCTAACATTCTAACAGGGAGACAAACAAGTCTCCCTTCAGAATCCTAATATCTTCAAAAGGGCCCGAGGGACTTACATTACTAGGCAGGGAATATAAGCCAAAACAAAAACTATATGATCCTGAAAGCAAACAACGAGGATCTAAGAGCACCACCAACAGGGGTAGGCGAAACCAACCATAATATGTGAATGTCGTGAAATATTATTGTGCTCTAAGAAACAACAAAAGAGACTGCTTCAAAGAATCCTGGGTAGTGTGAACTAATGCAGACCAAAGTGAGGAATGAATCAAAGAATAAGGCATTTATTAAGCGCTTACTGCGTACAAAGCCCTGTACTAAACACTAGGGACACAAAAATGTCAGAGCTCCCATTCTAATGGGGGAGAAAACACCTGTGGAAGGTTTCTGCTGCACATCAGACAGAAAGGTCCCATGGTCCCTAGAAGGGACAGCAGGGAAGCACATGGTAACAATGCCTCTTCTTTAATGTCATTCCTACTAACGGAATCACATCAGTTTCCTGATGTTAAAGCATCTGACAAGGCCAAGGACTTAGCTGGCAAGAATGCTCCTCTCTGGGTCTTCAGTGGCTCTGGCACCAGCAGGACCCAGCTGCAACTCTCCAGGGCTGGCTTCCTAAGATGATGGCTGTGGACAGTGGGCTGGAAGCAACGCTATTCCCAGAGCACTTCAGTTCAGCACCCTGGCCTGTCCCCATTAGGGTCCAAGGAAAGATGAGGGTTGGGGTGCTGGTGTTCTGATGTTCCTGACACATACTGCCTCCCATCTCTCTGTCAGAGGGTCCTGCAGCTTCAGTCTGGCTGGCTCACCTCTGCCTTGTGGGCAGCAGGGGAGAATAAGGAGAGAGAACCAGGAGAATAGTTTCTACAAAAACAACAACACTGAAAAGAAAAAAACAATTTTGAAAGATGTAAGAACTCGCATAATGCAATGATCCACCAGGTCTCCAGAGATCCTATGATCCTATGATGACCTGTTGCTCACCTCCTGACAGAGAGGTAATAGGGACAGACATCTTTGATCAAGGCCACCGTATAGTCATTTTGCTTGAGATGCTTATCTGTTACAAAGGTTTTGGCTTTGGGTTTGGTTTTTTTTCCTATCTCAATTTGTAATGGGAGGTAAAGGTTGTGATAGCAATGCCAAAGAAGCACATGCTATTAAAACATTTGTTAAACACACGGGAGAGAGAAGGAAGTACAGACAAATGGGGTAGATCTGAAAGCAACACTTTATTAATATGCCTTCATTAAAGCTCATATTTTGATACTCAATGCTTTCCATTCAAAGACTAGGGAAGAACACATTTCAGGAATAAGGAATGAGGGTGGGGAAAGACTATTCAGGAGCCTCAGACTGGGAAGTCCACTGGCACCAGGAACTACATCACACAAAATCAAGCAGTCAGCCCAGAAACACTGATTAAGCACCAACTGTGTGCCAGCCACTGGGGATACAAAAAGAGGCAAGATAGTCCTTGCCTTCAGGGAACTTACTGTTTAACAGGCGTGAACAGACACATATGTACAAACCAGCTCTAGGATCAACAGAAAATGCTGAACAGAGGGAAGGCTCTAGAACTCTGAGTAAAGAAAAGTCCTCCAGACTAATTTCTAAAATATACAGAGAATTGAGTCAAAACTATAAGAATACAAGTCATTCCCCAATTGATAAATGGTCAAAGGATATGAACAGGCAGTTTTCAGAGGAAGAAATTAAAGATATCTATAAGCATATGAAAAAATACTCTAAATCACTAGTGATTAGAGAAATGCAAATCAAAACAACTCTGAAGTACCACATCTCTCCAGTCAGATTGGCTAAGATGACAAAACAGGAAAATGACAAATGTTGGAGAGGATGTGGAACACTAATACATTGCTGGTGGAGTTGTGAACTGATCCAACCATTCTGGAGAGCAATCTGGAACTGATGGGGTCCTTGGGATGTATATGTTTGTAATATCAATCTGTAACATCAGTTTGTAAATGGGGTGTTTTGGGATCTATGTCTGTAAAATCAATTTGTAAAAGCAGTCTGTAAAGTCACACTTCCCCCCACCCCAGTCTCAAATCATTAACTCTGCCCCTTCCCCCTGCCAGCACTCTGCCCAGCAAAAACTCATGACCTGTTTATCTCTGCTTGAAACAATAAGCTACTGATGAATCCTTCACAAAACTATCTATAAACATTTTTAGCTTAGGCAAATGTTATCTCCCTTAGTTAGAGTGGCCAGCTGCACCATGAATTCTTCAGTACCCTATCTATAGGGTAACTCCTTAACCAATTATACCCACACTGTGTTTCTAATGGCCTTGGTTCCCAACATCTATCTTGTCAAGCTTGACATTGATGGGTGGCAGACTGGGCACTCCTTAGTGACCCCGACCGAGGATTGGCTTTAGTGATGTGTCAGGCCTAAAACCAAACCTCCAGGTAGCCCCACCTTGGGCTATTTCCCAGTGAATCATAGGCAGTATGCCTGCGCAGTTGATATTAAAAGTACATGGTCCTTTAAGCACTGACCACTCCTTAACTCCTCCCTGATCCCACCCTTACTCACCTAGTTAGCATAATTGACACCTTAAAACTATGCCTGTGACCTCTGAAAGTTTGCAGGTTCCCTAAGAATCCTCGCCTGCTGTGCCAAGCGCGGTGCTGTGCAGTGTAGCAATAAACTTTACAATCTCGACTCCAAGTTTGCTTGAACCTGGTGAATTCCTTCCAGACTGAACTGCAGGGTTTCTGGTCACTGAGAGTGATCAGGGTCCCTGGCAGAACCTATTACCCTTCCCTATCCTTATCACCCTTTTTCCTCTTCAGAACTATGCCCAAAGGGCTATAAGTAATTTCATATCCTTTGACCCAGCAATACCACTTCTAGAGCTGTATCCCAAAGAGATCATAGAAGTGGGAGGAAGACCCATATCTACAAAAATATTTGTAGCAGCTCTTTTTGTGGTGGCAAAGAATTAGAAATTAAGGGGTGTCCATCAATTGGGGAATGGCTAAACAAGTTGTGGTATATAAATTTAATGGAATACTATAGTACTATAATATACGAGGAGCAGACGGACTTCATATTTACTTGGAGAGGCTTATACAAACTGATGCTGAGTGAGAAGAGCAGAACTGGGAGAAATCTGTACACAATTACAGACACAATGTATGTGTGACGACCAGCTTTGATAGACTGGACCTGGCCCTGTGGCTCCCAGGACACTGGACCGCAGCCTTCTGAGGGAGGCAGAGTCTGACAGAACGAAGCCTTCGCTCTTCGAAGTCTGAGGCCTCCAGGAGCAGGTGCCCCGGACCAGCTGCTCCCCCTCTAAGGCCACGTGATTGTCCTGGGCGGGCACAAGGGCAGACAGCGCGGCCCGGGGGCAAGGCTTCCCAAGCCCAGGGATGACCATGACATCTCAGCAATGCAGGGTTATAAGTTAACTCCAAAAGACTCATGATGGAGAGAGATTTCTACATCCAGAGAGAGAGGGAGAAAATTTGAAACTCAAGGAATTGTGGATCTGAATCTTGTAAATGAAAAGTAAACAAAAGTTAACAGAGACCAAAAAATTAAAAAAAAATTAGAAAGAAAGCTCCTCCAGCCTCCCCCTTTGTGTCCCCAGCCCAGGTCTGATTTACTGTATGAGTGATTTACTAGGAAAGGAAGTACTCTATAGAAAGCTGGGGAGCTCGGTGCCCACTCAGCTGTGGTAGACCAAGGGGAAGAAAGAAGAAACATTTACAAATGGGTTGTGCCTGGCCATTAAGACATGCCAAATTTTCCCAGCAAATTCATTCTATTTTAACAGACACAAAAGAATACTTTACTGATGTGGGAGCCATTGCTGAGTCAACAGTCTATATGTAGAAATAAGCCAGTAGCTGGAGAAAAGGATAGAAATGGAAAAAAGCATAGTGTACAAGGAAAACAACTCCAACCCTAAGCTATTTAAGCAAGTTTTGATGCCAAAAATGGGAAATGAGTGGAGGAAAGGGCAGGTACCAACGATAGTAACTTTGCAGAGAAGCTTAAAAGATAGAAATCAAAATCATAACCAGATCAAAGAAGCCTGAAAAGCACCTTCGTCCCAACAGAGATATTTGGTCAGCATGAGGGTGAGCAGCTCAGGAAGGGGTGGAGACAAAAGGAATCCTGGGGCCGGCCCAGGACACCGGACAGAAGGCCTGTTTAGGCTGGACCTGGCCCTGTGGCTCCCAGGACACTGGACCACAGCCCTCTGAGGAAGGCAGAGTCTGACAGAACGAAGCCTTCGCTCTGCGAAGTCTGAGGCCTCCAGGAGCAGGTGCCCCGGACCAGCTGCTCCCCCTCTAAGGCCACGTGATTGTCCTGGGCGGGCACAAGGGCAGACAGCGCGGCCCGGGGGCAAGGCTTCCCAAGCCCAGGGATGACCATGTTCTCTCTGGTCCACAAGGGCGAGAGGAGCCGCAGGAGGAGGGCCTCACAGCGGGGTCCCGGCGGCTGCTGGTTTGGGGGGGGGGGGCGGGTCGCAGAGGGGACGCCCACGCAGGTCCGGGAGCAGAGCCCACCAGAGTGGGAGGAGGCGCCAGCGGGAGGGCCCCGCGCCCAGGGGACCCCGGGCAGGGCAGCGGCCTGGGGCTCAGCGCCCCTCTGGCTCCGGCCACAGGCCAAGTGTCTGCCCATGGAGGTGCGTGCAGCCCTGTATGTGCACACCTCTGTGCACACGTGCACGCACCCACGCACGCACACATGGACACACACGTGCATTAATACACACGCACACGCGTCCAGCACGCGCCCCGCCGTCCTTCCCAGGCCCGCCTCAGGGGCTCCCCAAACCCACCATCCCGCAGGTCCCAGGGCTCGTCCCCTCTTCCAGGGGAGGGCACTGAGGCCACCAGGCGCCGTTCCTGGCCCCGGGGCAGGCGGCATGGGGAGGCTCGGGCAGGGCGGCTCCGTGCCTCAGTTTCCCCTCGGCCCCAGGCTCGCGGAGCCGCCTCCCCCTGGGACGCTTCGGGCTCCCCGAGCGCACGGGGGTCCGCGGGAAGCCTGGGGCTCCCCCCACCCCGGCTCAGAGGCTGGCCCGGGGTCCCGCGGCGAGGCCTACCTGAGCGCCGGGCCAGCGGCGGGCGAAGACGCGGGCAGGACCCACCGATCCAGAGACTGAAGGCTCGAAGCTCTTACTCCCCAAGAGGCGGGCCGCTTCGCGCCTTCTCGGCCGGTGGACCAATCAGAGTCCGGGATTCGGGCCCCGGCGGAGACCGACAGAGCGGGCCAGCCAATCGCGCTCGCTGGAGGGCGGGATTCGAGGATTCCGAAGGAAGAAGCGCGGACTTAACGGTTGCTAGGGACGCAAGGGGACCCGGCTACGGCGGCCGGCGGGGGCCAAACCGAGAGACGCTCCCCAGAGCTGTTCAACCGGCTGGCGCAGCTCCCCGTGTTCCGAGCCTGATCTCCCTCCTGGAGAGCTGCGGACCTTCTCGGCAGATGGAGGGAGGCCCCTGTGCGTCCGCCCAGGCTGTGCCCGCAGTGGGCTCGGTCCTTGTCGTCTTCCCACTTCCTCCACGCAGCCCGCCCTGATCGCCCCTGCCGGGAGCTGAAACTTACTCCCATATTCCCAGAGCTGTCCTTCTGAATCTCTGCCCCATGCCTCTCTCTCCCGTTTGCTATCCTTCGTGTTGTCATTCCCCGTGGCTCCTCCGGGGCAGGGGCTGCATCTTTGCGTTAAACCTACCTGTGCCCAGTCCAGGGCCTGGAGAGACAGGTGAGATGACCCCATCCGCCCGAAGCTGTGGTCCCTCCTGATGCTGGGTCCGGACCACTCCGCATCTCAAGAGACTCAGAATCCTGTAGGATCCCACATCCAGAGCTGGAAAGCACCTCGGGGACTTGCCCAATGACCTAGAGAGAGCGTTCCAACACAGATGCTCCAAAGTCATGGCTTTCTGCTGGACTGCAAGGAGAAAAGTCCGTGGATGAGCACTGTGCAAGGAAAGGCAAAAAGGTAGTCCCTGCTGCCAAGGAGCTTGAAGTCTGATGGGGGAGAAAAGCAAGCTCTGCACCGGATAAATTAGAGATAACCACACAAGGGAAGGCTCTAATAAGATCCGTAAGGCTTCCTGTAGAAGGTATCAGCTGGGACTTGAAGGAAGCCAGGGAAGGCAGGAGGAGGAGGAGGGAGGAGGGAGAATCTTCCAGGCATGGGGGAAAGACCCGTAAAAGTTCCTACGCCCAAGAGATGGGAAGCTGGGGCCAAGACATGGAGTGTCTTGTTCGTGAAACAAGCAAGAAGGCCAGTGTCACCTGATAGGGTGTGTAAGGCATGGAGGACAGTCAGGGAAAGTGCCTGGAGCCTAGAGATAGAGGCAAGAAGGCCAGTGTCAACAGACTGGGGTGGGGATGAGGGTGTAAGGTGTAAGAAGACTGGAAAGGGAGGGAGGGGGCTAGGTCATGAAGGATTTTGAATGCCAAAGAAAAACCAGTTCAATTATACTGAATTCAGTGAAGTGCCTATTCTATGTTAGGCTCTGAAGAGGAGAAAGAGGAGGAAGGGAAGAAAAAAAGGAAGGAAGGAAGGAAGGAAGGAAGGAAGGAAGGAAGGAAGGAAGGAAGGAAGGAAGGAAGGAAGGAAAGAAGTAAGTTCCTGCACCCAAATAGATTCTATGGAATGAAGGAGCCAAGAGGAGAGGGAGCCTAGACTTCACTTTAAAAGAAAGGAGAACCCTGATCCTTCTTGATACTCCTCTCTTGAGACGATGCTAGAAAAGCGTGGATCTCCTCCGCTGCTATCCAACGGCTCCACCTCCTTAGGGATGGAGAGGGCCCAGGAAGCCAGTAAATTTCGGGATTTCCTGCATTATCTGTGAACGCTCCATAATAGAACTTGTTACATATCCCTTCTCGTCCTGAATATGGGCCTGATGAAGCGTCGAAGAAAGCAGAAGCGGAGGAGGGGCGTTAGCACGCGTTGGCCTGACCTCAACAGGCACAGACAGGAGCCCCTGGGGCACACACTGCAGGGGGTGCCAGGAGCAAGCTCCCAGCCATTGCACGTGCTCCGCGAAGCAGCGGGCCGCCGCCTCTCGAGGCCACATCACCATCCTACTCCTCCTCCTCCTCCTCCTCCCATTCTGGATGCAGTTCCCAGCCCCTCCCGGTTCATTAGCCCTCCTTCTTCCCTTTCACCCCCTCCTTTCCCTTTTTCCCTTTTCCCTCTTCCTTTCTTCCCTCCCATCCCCTCTTCCCAGCCCCTCCCTCCCCCTCCAGCTGTCACAGCTTTTCCCTTAGGAACTACAACTCCCAAGCGGGCCCAGGTGCTGCACATGCGCACCGGGCGCCACTCCAAGGGTTCGGCCACAGCGCAGCTGATTGGCCTGCCGGTGGCTGAATCCAGCTCCCTGATTGGCTGAGGAGCTGTGGCGACAACTTCCGGAAAAGGGAAGAGCCACCAACATGGCGTCGGGGGGCGGCGCGGGGCTGCAGCAGCCGCCGCAGGAGATGATGGAGGGTGAGCGGCCCCTGCGGGGGAGGCGGCCCGGGGCGGCGGGGGCGGGGCGGGCCCCTCACCTCCCCCGAGGCGCGCGTGGGTTGGCCCGCCCTGCCGTGTACATGGCCTAGGCCCAGCGCTCGTCCCCCTAACGGAGGGGGAAACTAAGGCATACTGGAGCTCGGGGGTGGGGGCGGGCAGCGGGGCCAGCCCTCCAGACTGGGAAACTGAGTCAGGCGTACGCGCGCCGGGGCGGAAGCAGCCCCTCTCGGCTGCCCACATGGCGGATGGGAGCACGAGGCAGCGCCCAGCCAGCTCCGCGCCTGGAGGGAACGGGGTTCAGGACGCCCCCCCCCTCCCCCGCATCGTGCACGCCCTGGGGTGCCAGCGGGTGGATCAGTGGGCGCGGGCAAGGCCGGCGGGGGCTGGAGCAGAGGTGCAGAGGCAGGCCGGGCTCTCACCTCCCAAGGGGGCCGCCCCCCAGGGGCCCTGGCCCCGGCCCCGCGGGCTTTGAGAGGGGCAGCCCTCAGACCCCAGACCCAGAGGCACAAGGCGGCCCGGGGTCCAGGGCCCCCAGGCCCGCGACGGGGCGCTCCCCGGCCTCATCAGCGAATCCCAGTGGCTCTGCCTGGGAGCCCCCCCCCCCGGGCCTCAGTTTCCCTCCTGATCACAGGAGGGAGCAGATGTAACGATCAGCGATCAGCGGGTGCAGAAGGATCCTCGGAGGGAATTCAGAGTGGGCGTGGAAGCGCCCCGGGGTGGGCCGGAGCTGAGGAAGTTATGTAAGAGATGTGGTCTGTCAGTGCTGATGCATGAGGAGGGAGCATTGTCTGGTCCCTGGAGACCCCCCACTGGGCAGCGCCCCCACGCTACGCCGCCTCCTTCCCTTCTAGTATCCCCCCCTACATTGTGCTAGGTGTACCTTGTAGTGCCCCGCGGGGGGCGTATGAGTCCTTAGAAGCTCAGACCCCCCTTGCGCTGCACGTGTCCTCCTTCCCTGTCCCCGCAAGCTCGGCCCAGCCCCTACACCTCTCCTTAAGAAGCCCCCCCCAACTCCAATTTCCCCATAGTCAGTGTTTTCCCTCTCCCCAGTGATTCTGGGTGTGTTTTGCATATATTCTGTTCTAGGCACAGAGTATCTCCCCACAGCCCTATGGTGAGTTCCTTGAGAGCTGGAACTGGTTCATTTTTGTCTTTATGCCCCCGATGCCTGGCACCCAGTGGGTGCTTGATGCCTCCCAGTGAATTGGGCATCGAGTATTGTAAAACTGCAGTTCTTCTCACAACTGTAAGGCTGGGGATCCGCTGAGGGTGCTGGCATTTGAAATGGACTTTAAATGCTGGGCTGGGTCTGGCCAGGATGGGCCCAGGAAAGGAGTAGCCTGAGCCTCACTACAAGCCCCTGGAAGGGTGCGGACAGGAACGCTCCTGGGAGAAAAAGGAGAGCCTCAAGGGTCGTTTCCAAAGCTGGGTGATGAGTGCGACTCTTGAAATGGACTGTGTGACTATGGGCCTTCCAGAGAGGAGACCCCTGCATGCGCCCACCCCACCCGCAGAGTGCTAGGCTGACATCTGCTCTCAGCGTGGTGAGCCAGGGCCAGGAACACAGAGCTCTCCCTGGCGATCTGTACTGAGGACCTGCGGCAAGGCAGCATGGGGTTCTGGAGGCTTCACTTTGTAGAATGAATGATCCATCTTTGAGATTTCAGAATAAACTTCCAAATGAGCATTGCAGAAGGGGAGCCTAAAATGTTCTAGCTCACTATCTGAAAGAGAAAACGTGTCCCAAACTGCCATGCTTTCACCAGCCTCTAAACATCCCCAGGTGACGTTTATAAGCCAGTGTTAGTGCCACAGGCCAGGGCTGTAGCTGTCAGGACCTGGGTCACCTGCCTGAGGGCAGATTAAGGCGCCCACACGGAGTCCTGATCTTTTGTCTGGCTTACAAAAAGCAAGTGGGCAAAAGGGGTGAATGGGACAGAGAGTGGTCCCTCTCCCTTCATGTCCGATGCAGAGGGAGTGGGACTTTCCAGGAAGGGCACCATTAACAACATTCTCATTTAAAAGAGATCTCTTTGTATCTTGTCCTGCAAACAGGCAATAATGTTTCTGTACCTAAAGGCGACTTGGCTTTGTTGATTTGTACATTGTTTTCAGTTGACAGAAGAGTTGAGTCTGAAGAGTCAGGTGATGAAGAAGGAAAGAAACATGGAGCAGATTTGGTGTCAGACCTCAGCCAGCAGAGTCTGAGAGATGATCAGAACCTCGATAACCCAGAAGGTACGTGCTGCCAGGCAGCAGCCCCCGGCAGGAGGAGGATGTGGGAGGCTGTGTGTGGGGCCTGGCCCTTCCCACGTGCTTGTCAGCTGGCTTCTCCAGCTCTCCCTCAGGAGCTCCTGCTCACCCACTGGGTCCACCTGAGGCACTCTTAGCTTACTGCTTCGTTGGTTGTCCTGGGGGGACCAATCTAGTTTAGACTGAATTGCATTAAAGGCCAGTCTTAGTATTAGAAGTGTCTTATCTGTGGCAGATGGGGAAATAGGTCATGTGAAATATTGTTCAAGAGAGCCCCAGATTCAACTCTGACACTTTGGTTTTGGGTCTCCCTCCCAGAAGAGTGACCTGATTTCGTGTAGAGTCCATTTTTGAATGCTGATGATCCTTTCTAAATGGAATGAAGTTAAGGTCCTTAGTCTGAGAAACACTTGTCAGTCACCTGGATTTTGTAGGAAACACAGCAGCTGGGACTGGTGTCTGCATTCCTTTAGTGGCAAAAAAGAAAAAGTGAGGTCGTAGGCGAAGGAAAGGACATTTGCAGCCAGTGGTAGTGGTTTTCTTTATTCTTTTTAAAATCTTTTTTAGAAATTCAGGTTATCTTTAATGCTTCTTGACATCATGATGAATATGAAAAGATATTTAATAGGAATGTCTGAGTAGAGCCTAGATCACGTTGCACGCCGTCTTCGGAAGGGGGAGAAAATTTAAAACTCAAAAATCTCATGCAAGTGAATGTTGAAAACTAAAAATAAATAAATTAACTACCAAAAAAAAAAAAATAAGAAATTCAGGTTATTCTTCTTTCCTCTTTAGTACACTGGTGTCTATAGCAACCCGACTGTTAGGCAGAGGCCCGTGAGTAGGAAGGCACTGGGCAGGTTTACTCTGCCATTGATCATTAGCCTTGGGGGACATTATGTTGACAAGGTTACTAGGTTTAGACCAGCCTGGGCCATGATTGCCCCCATCTGTTGATCTAAAGCCTTGTTGCCTATGACTCAAACAGCCTTCTCCAACTCGTGGGACAAGTCCTGATTCTGGTATTTATTCTTATTAAAGTTGATGTAAGTTTAACAATGATGTGAGCTTCACCATAAAGTATCATGGATGCCTAAGCTTTCTATCCACCAAATACTTATTGAAGGCATCCTCTGTGCAAGGCATTGCAGAGATTGTAGAGATGAGTGAAACAGAGGCCTGCCCCCATGGAGATCACAACTAGCATGTACTCTCATCTGCAGAAATCGTCTGTCCTACAAGTAATCCGACTGTTTTCTCTCTTGATACTGATTTCTGGGTGGTTGTTTTTTAACTTGAGAACACATTAAGACAAGTAGACTGTCCCAAAGCCTGCCCTCCCTGAAACCCTGCTGGAGCCACCCACTGGACAGGCCCCTGGGCCTGTCCCTCCAGCCTCAGCCTCCAGGCCTTCCACATCCTCTCCTCTTTTTACCTTGAGCACCAAATATAGGCCCTTCTGTTCTGCCTTAGTAACATGTCACAAGCTGCCTGCCCTTCCGGCCTTGGTAGATGTGCCTTTCCCTCACACATTATCACCCCTGTGTCCAGCCTCTGTGCCTTTGCCTTGGCATTCCCCAGGCCTGGAATGCCCTCCCTCCTCTCCTCAGTCTCTTAGCAGCCCTCAGCTACCACTTTCTCTATGAAGCCTGCCCTGCTGCTCCCAGCAGCCAGGGCCTGCCCTCTCAAATTCCCTTGTGTGTGTTTGGTTTTTCTCTGTCAGTGTTGTCTCTCCTGGTAGACTAGAAGCTCCTGGAGGGGCGCTGGCTGTCTCGTTTTTGTCTGGGTGGCCCAGTACTAAACACATAACAGGCATCTCAGGCCTTCTTCCTCTCTATTGGCCCCCCATGATCTCCCAGGCCACCTCCCTAGCTCTAGCCTTTTGTGACCCCTGAAGAATCTCTGAGTCTCAACACCATAGGCTGGCTGGTCTCCAGCCCTTCCCCAAAGAAGAATCTTTTCTCCACCACAAGTGGCCATCCAGCCTTTACTTGAAGCCTTCCTGGGAATGGCGATCTACACCCTCTGTTTCCCAAGGCTCCCTCGGCCGTTCAAGCCTACATTACCTTCTTGCAGACTTCTGTTTCTCCCCTTGAATTCTGCCCTCTGAGGCCCAACCACGCAAGTCTGAACTCTCTGGGTCAGAGGCCTGAGCTCACAGCCTGGCTCTGCCAGCATGGTCAGTCAGTGGAAGGAGTGTTGGATCAGGAAGCAAGAGCTCCAGCTTCCAGCTCTTGTAACCTTGGGAGAGGTACAGAACATCTGTAGGACTCACTTTCCCCATCTATAAAATAAGGCAGTTCAGCCACCTGACCTCCTGGGTCCCCTACAGCCCGAGTCTAAATTCCACAGGACAGTCCCTTCACCTGTTTGAAGACAGTTGTCCTGTGCCCCTACGTGTGTCTTGTCTTCCCCAGGCTAAACACCCCCAGGTCCTTCTCCTGCTCCTCCTGTCTTTGGTCATCCTGATTGCACCTGTTTGGGTCTCTGCCATTGATCAGCCTCCTTTACCAAATATGGCATGATCCTAGAGCTGCCTGTGGGCTCTCTCTACTCACATGCTTCCCTCAGAGGGTCCAAAGTCCAGCTTGTTGTCTCTTGGGCCTGAGTGACTAGAAGAGAATGCTGTGTTCTGGATCCAGGGCTGATCCCTGACCTTTCATGGATGGTGGTTCTGTTTGGACCCTGCCTCATGCCCACACTCTCATCTCTCTCTTCCCTCTTTGATACCTCCCAGCCAATCACCTCCCAAGTCATCCTTCCCACTGCGGTAAGGATCATATTTCTTACTCCAAGGGGAATCCCTGACTCTCAGAGGCCCCTGTGCAGCCCTCCCCTAGGCAAGGTGCCCATCCAGTGACCAGCCAGGCAGGCTGCGCCAAGGCCCCCAAGAGTAGAAGCCTATGCCACTTGCCCTCAGGATGGCCTTGCGCCCTTCATCTGCTCATCCCTCTGAGACGTTCTCAGGGCCTTCTTCAGGCATTCCTTCCCCCTCCCCCCAGTATTACCTGTAGCCTCTCTGCTGAAGTCTGGACCCACCAACTCTCAGGTCCCGAGCTCCAGGACGCCTTCCTTCACGTCCTCCCAAAGCCTGCTCAGCCCCCACAGAGCACTTGGCTTTTTACCTCTCTCATGGAGTTTGATCTGTGTTTGTGTCTTCCCCTCTCCTCAGTGAGGGCAGTTTGGGGGCTTTCCTGAGGGTTCTCTCTCCCCCAAGCTTTAGCTCAATGCTCTGTACACAGTGGGGGCTGAGTAGGCCTCAGCTCAGTGCCCCCACCACATGTCCCTAGCATGGCGAGGTGAATGGTACCTTTGGAATTGGGCAGGACAATTACTACAGCTCTTCCTAGTGTCCTGGGGGGGGGGTCGAGCCCTCCACTAAGAGGCCACACTGGGCATCACGATTCAGACAGTGTCAGAGGAGGGCTACCAGAATGCTTTGGAGATCATTTGGGGGGAAGGGTGACCAGAGGTGAGGAATGGGCCTGGAGCCCTGGGGGGAGGGAGAGATCAAAGCTTCCTGACCATCAGGGCTGTCCCCCAGAGGGAGGGGCTGTGGGCCTCCTGAGGTGGGGGAGGGCCAGGCACTGGCCTGGATGCCCTGGGGGTCCCAGACATGTCTGAGATTCTGCATCCCTGACTTCAGCATGCAGCAAAAGGAAGGGTTTGCATGGAGAGAGAATTCACTAGAATGAATGTGACAGTTGGTGCCAGTCCCAGGCAGTGCCTGGCAGGCGGCAGGCAATGTGGGGAGTCCCCATCCCAGCCAACAGTGAGGAACCACTTGTTCACTTGGTGTCAGTAAGGCTGGAGAAATTCACTGTGAGAGCTGACAAGTGACTTTCCAGGCACACCGTCCTAGAGGGGAAAAGCCCAGCTTTTCAGGGTCTGGGAGGAGGAAACACGGGCCTCAACGTGGGCTTTCTGCTGGAATTAGCACACCCCTAAATATCCACTTGGGAATTCTTCTGCCAGCAGGGCTTTGGGGTCTCTTGTGTTCTGGAGTGGGCTCACCTTGTTTTGTTCTGGGTAGATGCAGGCAGCTTTCCAAAGCAATAAAAGGCCCATCCCAGAACATCTGACGACTCAGCATGGTCTATACTCCCAGAGCTTGAGCTGTTGCCATAAACCAAAAGGAAGCCAATATGGGCAGGAGGGCAGCTGTCCAATTCTGCATTTCCATGAATCTGGAGCTGAGGGAGTGAGCCCAGGAGATGGAGCCCTTCCTCCCCTCCTGGGAGGTGCACAGCAGAGGAGAGGGAGCTCAGGGTGAGGACGGGGAGCAGCCCGCCAGCCAGCCCTGCTCCAGGATCGCCGTCCTCAGCAAAAAGCCAGATTCTTCTTCTCCTGGGGGCTCTTATGTCAGTGGTGTTTCTTTTACTACAACAGTTCAACTACTTTATTGTTTATTTATTTTTATCCTGGTTTTAATGAATGCCAAAAATAAAAGCAAGTTCCTGTTCTAGCGTCCTTCTTTAGCACATGCTGTATACAGAGCACTGTCCTGGGCACTGGGGGGAGACACACAAAAGGGAGGCCCCACCCCCAGCAGGATTTTGATTGTGCATTCTGGCCTTTGTGTAGAGGAAGCTGAGCCCCCCGTGGATATGGAAACCGTTCACTTGGATGAAGATGCTGAGGTGAGGTGTGGGGCTTGGGGGGCTGGGGGAGGTGATGGTGCCCATGCTACCCCACCAGTCAGCACCAGATGGGGCGGGGTGGCATGGGTGCCTCTCAGGCCTGCCAAGCCTGCTTGGATGGTATAGACCACTCATCCACATGCATTTCTCTCCCTGTTTTTAATACCAGTCATTGAAATCCACTTTTAACTACTTGAAATCTAGGAACAGTCTAACACTATTTAAACCTGAGACTTGTGGATTGCACACATCATAAGAACACATCAAAGAAATGCTGAGGTGTATGTATTCCAGTACCTTCCTCAGAAGCCTGGGCAGGCCATGCAGAGCCCCTTCAGGACTGCCCGGGCTCTGGGCTCTCTTCTGTTGCATGACAACGAGTCAGGAGACTTCCAAATTCTTAGAAGCGGTGACCAGCTCAGGAATCCTTGGGAGCTGCTCTTGGGGGAAGGATCCAGACAGTGTAGTTTAAGGATGCACCCTCTCCTCCACAAGTGCTGGCTCACAGTTCCTGTCTGCTGCATTTTTCTGCTCAAGATACGTGTGTGCATACACATATGCCCACATTTCTTTTTACACGTGCAGACGTCTGTATCTGTGGCTATTGTGTGTATACACATGTGCACACACACACACGGGAACTGTTGATGCCCACCTAAACAGGGAGTCTTCGGATGGAGTGAAATGTACACTATTTTATTTTCCCTCTAATTGTTCGAGAAGTGATGGCCCTGTTCCCTACTTACCCCCTGTCAGACAGCTTCTCATGCTGCCTCTTCTGGGAAGCATTGGCAGTTCCCCAAGGCTAAGCTCAGTTTCTTTTCCATGTTCAGGATATTGATCTCAATCATTATCGAATTGGGAAAATTGAAGGGTTCGAGGTCCTGAAGAAAGTGAAGGTAAGCCTGATTTCAAACCATTTGGAGCAACAGGACTTGGCTGCATTCTCCTTCAAGGTTGGCCATGTGGGCGGGTTCTGGAGGCAGAGAACCTGGCCGCTGCTTGTTTCCAGCTGTCTGGATGAGACTGACCAGCATCCAGAAGTTCTTGCTCCTCCCCTTCTTTTTTTTGACTAAACATCCCAGTTGAGGTGATAGGAGAGGTGTGTGGGGTTGGGGTGCCCAGCCCAGGGCTCTCACCTTTCTCACCTAAAGCAGAAAACTGCTCAGAGCTCCTGGGGTCTGAAAGGCCCCAGTCTGTCCACCTCTGTGTTGTAAATTCCTTCTAGTTTAGGCGAGCAAAGGACCTGCCCTGAATGAAAGCCTTGCTCAGATTCTGCAGATGCTTGAGTATTCCTCGGACTTCACTCTCCCCACCCCCTGCCCCCAAGGCTTCTTCCTGTTTGACATAAGCCCTGGACCTCTCATTGCTGTGAGGGTACCTTAGGGGTTTCCTGGAGGAGGACAGATTTTAGCTGTGCCACAAAGGCAGTCAGGAGGGGGAGCAGAGAAGGGAGATAGCCAGGAGGAAGGCCTGGAGCTGAGAGATGGAGGGAAGGCTTATTTGTGGAAGGGCCATGTGGCCAGTGCCACTGGACAAAGTGGACTGTTGGGGAGTGAGGTATGGGAGGACTGGAAAAGTAGGAGGGGGCAGGCTGTGGAGGGCACAGGATTTCATATATGGTCCTCTGGAGCTTATCTGAGTAAGTGGGCAGGGGGACTCAGTGAGAGCTGCAACTCAGGCCGATCCCTTTGGCAAGAAATTCCAGCAAGGGAGGCTCAGAAAGAGGAACGATCAGATACATGGGAAGAGAGCAGGGTTTTGAAAAGCCAGAGAGGAGAGAGGACCCCAGAGATGGACAGTGCCAGGCACTGCACCAGGTGCCAGGAATAAAAGGCAGGGCAAAGATATGGGCCCTGCCTTCAAGATCTTTTGTTCTTCTGGGCAAGGCGACACACGAGAAACTGTACAAGGTAGGTACTGTGTAAGTGGAGAGGCTTTCAGAAGGAAGTCCTGAACAATGGGGCAGGGACCAGGAAAGGGACCCTTCACTGAGTCTAGAAGCCAAGGAGGGAAAACCTTCCAGACAGGCAGGAGGTGGCCCTTGCAAGGAAAGCAACAAGGCTGGAGCATCAAGATGTGCTGGAGGGGCTCAGGCTGAAGAATGCTGGTGCAGAAGGAGGCCAAGACAGGCAGGGCTCTCCCTGCTAAGCACAGGACTTTCTGTTTGATCCTGGGAGCCACCGGCCCTCACTGAATAAGGATGGGGAGGGTGACCAGTCAGACCCACACTTTAGGAAGGTGCCTCTGGCAGCCAAGCAGAGGGGCCCTAGGATGGGGGAAGAGTCTTGAGGCAGGAGGCCAAGCATGAGGTGATGAGTCCCTGCACCAGACTGGTAACGGTGGGCGTGAAGATGTGGCAGCAGGGGAGATCTTGGGGTGGTAAATGAAAGTGGGGGGTTGAGTGACTCGAGGGACCAAGTCTGGGTGACTGGGAGGGTGGTGGTGCCCTCAGCAGTCAGAGGAAAGGGAGAAAGAGGGAGGCTTTGGGGAGAAGGCAAGGAGGTCAGTTTGGAACATGCCCAGGGTGAGCTGCCCTTGGTCAGCCAGTGAAAGGCATCCTGGAGGCAGTGGGCGATGCACAATGGGAACCCAGGAGAAAATTCAAAGCTCAGTAGAGATTTCTGAGGATCGTCTTCATGGCTGTGAACACTGAACCTGGGGCAGCTTATGAGATCACCCAGCAAGACATTCAGGAGACAAGAGAAGGTCCATCACTGAGCCTTGGGGTTCTGGATAGCCAAGCTAAGGAGAGAACTGGCAGAAAGCAGTGTTCTGGAAGCTTGGAGCAAAGAGGGTGTCAGAGTGGAGGGACATCCAGAGGGACAAAGATGGAGAAGAGGCCATGGGAGATCATTGGTCATTTTGGAGAGAGCGGTTTCAGCTGAAATGATTCATCCAGGGTTCAAGATAGGTTAATGGACTGGAAAAGAGCTGAGATAGAGGTCACCTGCAGGACAAAGAGGATGGTGAGGGGTCCAGGCAGAGGGAAGGATGATGGAGTGACAAAACATGGTCAGAGGGATGTCAGCATTCACAAGCAAGGATGTGGAGTGCTTGTGGGTAAGACCCTGTCTTTGTGGCTTAGCTGGGTTGAAGAAGCAGACCGTGGCCTCTGAGGAGATCGAGGAACCACAAAGCTGGAATAATGATCATCGGAGATGTAGTGAAATCCCCTATTATGAGGAAAGGAGTTGGAAAAGAGACCAGGACAGGTGGTGGCAGAGGGAGAGTCTGGGAGTAGCCTTGAGGCCAACTGCCTCCCAACCCCAGGCAGTGAAGGGCCGTGGATGAAAGTGCACCTCAGACCAGTGGGGGCAGCTGGCCAAGAAGGCTACATCTTCAGGAGTGAGAGGGATAGGGGGAAGATGAAAGCCTGTTTGTTCTTCAGAGAGCACAGTGGGAGTGGCAGGGAGAGAGAGGAAGAGAGCAGGAGGGCAGCCTGGGCAGCAGGCTTTGTGCAGTAACGGCTGAGGGACCCAAATCACCAGATGGGGAAAGAGTGAGGAATCGGCACAGGCAGAGTCCATGAAGGGAGGCAGGGCCATCCTGTGAAAGGTGCCTCTTTGTCCTTTGTTTCTGGGCAAGGTACAAGTACCACTCTCAACCAAAGGAAGGAGGGAGAAATACTGACGTCCTGGAGGCTGGCATAATCTGGGGCCCCTATCTTTACCAGGTAACTCCCCTGACTGCCTGCCTTTCCCTTTGTCCCTCCCTCTAGACCCTCTGCCTCCGGCAGAACCTCATTAAGTGTATTGAGAATTTGGAAGAGCTACAGAGCCTCCGAGAGCTGGACCTCTACGACAACCAGATCAAAAAGATTGAGAACCTGGAGGCACTGAAAGACCTTGAGTGAGTTCAAGGAGGAGCTATCCTGGGCTGGGAGTAGGTCAGGGGGTGCTGCCTGCCTGCCAGGCTTATCAGGCCTTTGAGGGGCTGCTTTTTAGTAGCTTTGCTTGCTAAGGGGGTTCTTCATCAACCCAGCTTATAGAGCCTCTACCCAGTGAACGGCCTTGCTGACCACACAGTTGTGTGGCAGCGTCTGCCTGCTGAGCTTTGCTGGTCTGGGGCAGCAGCCCAAGCAGACCACTCCCTAGAAGCCGGCATGTCCCTGGCGCTGCCTCCAGGAGGCTGCAGGGATGCCTTGGAATAGGAGCATGGGCGGCCTGAGTGTGAGTCCTTTGTTCAGAAGGCTGAGTCAGGCCTGGTTGCTAGGGTGGATGTAGGCATGACACGAAGACCAGGGGAAAGCTGGCAGAAGCTCAGGGTTCTGGAGCTTCATGTTGGCAGCAAGAGTGAGCCGTGTCTGCCTCGGAGAGCCGGGTCCTTCCCACACACAGCTTTCATCCTTCTCTGAAGTGAGGAGGCCTTTGCTGTAAAAGTAAGAAGAATAACATTGTTTTCCATCTTTTTTTTTTGGTCCCAGGACTTTAGATATTTCTTTTAATCTTTTGCGAAACATTGAAGGGATAGATCAGCTCACCCAGCTGAAGAAACTTTTCCTGGTCAACAACAAAATCAACAAAATTGAAAACATAAGTAACCTCCAGCAATTAAAGATGTTAGAACTTGGATCGAATCGAATCCGGGTAGGTACTGTCTGGGCATGTGCAGAGGGCGGCATCTCACACCAGTGGGGAGTGATAGGCAGGAGCAGCCGGGTGAGCCTGGGGCTCATCAGGGGGTGACACGTTTGTCTCAGGCAGGGCCAGAGTTGTGGGGGGAGCAGGGGGAACACATTCTGCCAGGGAGGCTGCCTGGCTTGTGTTTCCTGACGAAAGCCAAAGAAAACTCAGAGAACTCCAGGGAAGGAGTGTGTGTTTCTGAATCATATCTCACACACACACACACACACACACACACCCCCTCCCTCTAAAATAACACCTCACCTGCCATCTGTATTGGGCAGCTTGTTGCCCATGATCCATCTGGGGTATCACTCCTTTCCACACCCTCATCAGTGAAGCTCCTGACCTGCCTGGACTCTCTCTACTGCCTCCAAGCCTTTGCCTTGACTGTCCCTCATGCATAACTGTCCTGCTGTGTGGAGGATGAGGGACGCCCCTCCAGCAGACCTGGCGTGAGGTAAGGAGGTCCAGAAGCTCAGGACAGGAAGCAGCCTAGGCTAGTACACTATTAATTCTCCTCTCAGAAACCTCTCTCACACACCCTTTTCTTGGAAATGCTTACTCATAATTGATTATATCCTGACACACTGAGAAAGAATAATGGGTCTGGCCAATTAGTCAACCAGCCAACATTATGGGCCTCCTGTGCCCAGCTCTGGTCCTCACTCTGCTTCTAGCTTTCTGAGCCTGTGCTCATCCTTTGTCCTCAGGGACAAAGACAACCTGATATAATCTAGAGAGGTGCACTGAATTTGGAGTCCAGGGACTTGGGTTCTGATGCTGGCTTGGCTACATATCCCTGTGTAATGCTGAAGAAGTCACTCCCTTGCTCTGGGGTGTTTGCTTCTCTATAAAAGGGATTAGGAGTTCTTCACCTGAGGAAGACAGACCCTTTGGGGAGGGGATAGATTTTTCAGGACTTTGGATAAGAAAAAAATTACATCTTTATTTTTTCAATATAGTTTGTTTCCTTTGTAACCCTGTAATTTGAAAACCTTTATTCTGAGAAGGAGCCATAGGCTTCCCCAGACTGCTGAAGGGATCCCTGCCACAAATGAAGAACCCCTGTTTGCCCTTTCACATTTTTTAAAAATTAATTTATTTTTAGTTATCAGCATTAACTTCCATACGATTTGGGCTTTTAAATTTTCTCCCCCTCTCTGCCCTCCCCAAGACAGTGTATAGTCTGATATAGGCTGTACTTACACATTCATATTAAACATATTTTCATATTAGTTATGTTTTAAAAAAGAATTAGATCCAGTGGGAGGAACCACAAGAAAGAAAAAACAAAACCCCAAAAAAGAGGGCAATTAGCCTGCTTCCCTCTGCATTCAGAATCCATAATTCTCTCTCTGGATGTGGATAACATTCTCCATCATGAGCCTTATCTTAGATCCTTGCATTGCTGAGAAGAGCCAAATCTGTCAGCGTCAGTCATCACACAGTGTTGCTGTTACTGTGTATGGTGTCCTCCTGGCTCTGCTCACTTCCCTCGGCATCAGCTCAGAGAAGTCTTTCCAGGTTTTTCTGAAGTCCACCTGCTCACCATTCCTTATGGAACAATAGTATTCCATTACGTTCACATGCTACAACTTGTTCAGCCATTCCCCAGTTGATGGGCACCCACCCAATTTCCAGGTCTTGGCCACCACAAAAAGAGCTGCCATAAGTATGTTTGTACATGTGGGTCCTGTTCCCGTTTTTTTGGTCTTTGGGATGCAGCCCTAGAACTGGTGTTTCTGGGACAAAGGATATGCAGTTTTATAACCCTTTGGGCACAGTTCCAAATTGCTCTCCAGAATGGTTGGATCAGTTCACAACTATACTAACAATGCATTAGTGTTCCAGTTTTCCACATCTTCTCCAACATTTATCATTTTCCTCTTGTATCACATTAGCCAATCTGATAGGTATGATGTGGTACATCAGAGGGGTTTTGATTTGCATTTCTCTAATCGATAGTGATCTAGAGGGGTGGTTAGGTGGCGCAGTAACTAGAGTACCAGCCCTGGAGTCAGGAGGACCTGAGTTCAAATCCTGCCTCAGACACCTAACACAAAAATGAGCCTGTAGGGGCGGCTAGGTGGCGCAGTGAATAGAGCGCCGGCCCTGGAGTCAGAAGGACCTGAGTTCGGAGCCGGCCTCTGACACTTAATCCATACAAACAAAAACCTAGCCGTGTAACCTTGGGCAAGTTACTTAACCCCAATTGCCCTAAAGGGGCGGCTAGGTGGTGCAGTGAGTAAGAGCGCCGGCCTCGAAGTTGGGATGACCCGAGATCAGATCCGGCCTCAGAAAATGAGCACCCATGCATAAAAAATGACTAGCCATGTAACCTTGAGCAAGTTACTTAACCCCAATTGCTTAAAAAAAAAAAAATGAGCCTGTGACCTTGGGCAAGTCTCTTAACCACATTTGCCCTCCAAAAAGAAATAGTGATTTAGAGCATTTTTTCATATAATTATAGATAACTTTAATTTCTTCCTCTGAAAGCTGCCTGTTCATATCCTTTGACCATTTACCAATTGGGGAATGACTTGTGCCCTTACAAATTTAACTCTGTTCTCTATATATTTTAGAAACAAGGCCTTTATCAAAGACACTGCCTATAAAAAGTGTTTCCCAGCTCTCTGCCTCCCTCCTAATCTTTATTGCATTGGCTTTGTTTGTGTAGAACCTTTTCATTTTAATAATCATTCATTCATTTTTCACATGAGGAAACCAGGGTTTACAAAGGTGATCTCTGGCCCGGGGTCCCGTAGCTAGCTAGGCCAAGAGCCAAAGGCATGTGAAGACAGCACCTTGTGTCCTTTCCACAGGCCATCGAGAACATCGATAGTTTGACCAACCTTGACAGCTTGTTCTTGGGGAAGAATAAGATCACAAAGCTGCAGAACCTGGACGCCCTCAGCAACCTCACGGTGCTCAGCATGCAGGTAGGGCTCTGGGACTGGAGCAGCCGGCCACTGACGTTGTTGAGTCTCCTTCCCGTGCGCCTGTTTGACTCTCAGGCCTTTTCCTGCTGTTTTCTCTTCATCCTAAAGCTATGCCCCAACCTCTTGTTTTAAAAAAAGATGAGCTGCATCTGCACTTGTGGGAGTACCTGAAACCTCCTTCAGTCCAGACTGGGGGAGGGAGGGAATGGGAGGTACCTTTGCAGATAAATCAAGGTAAATAACATCCTAGGAAAGTATTAAGAGGCAAGTATTTAAATTATGGAATAGTAATTTGTATGCAAACTGTGTGCTGGTTATGAAACATTCTTAGCTATCCCCTGTGGGTTCTTTTGAATCCTACTTGGAGTTGTTGGGGTCATCCCTCTGTAGCCTCTGTAGAGACCTCAGAAGCCAGTGCTCTCAGGACGGGAGCCAGGGAGGCCGTGATTTGCCCTGGGTTACATAACCACGGAGGTAATGACTATCAGGGCCAAGGTTTGTTTGGTTTTTTTTTCCTTACTGTTGTGGTTGTCTTTGTATTTATTTTTTAAATGAATTTAAAAGATTTTTAAAATCATTTATTAAGATAAACAATATCTTGAGATATTGAGAATTAAACCAAATAATTAAAAAACTAAAACCTAAAATCAACTTTTAAAAAAATGGAACTTGAAGGCTAGAAGGAATTTTGTCTAGTCCATTTATATATTTTTATCTCTTTTCTGTAATCATGCTAAAATGCCTCTGAAGAGATGTTTAAGGGTAGGAAGAAGGTAGCTATTGAACTGCACAATTTTAAAAAGTTAACTAGTCACCTAAATTATGAAGGTGTCATCTTTTGGTCATGAGGTCAAAAAGTGAGCAGAAAAGGTTAATTGAAAATTTGAAGAACATTCAAGGATTTTCTGGGCTGAAGTTTGAAGCACAGCCCCCCTGGAAGGCAGCTCCTTCCCACTGCACTGGCCTTGGGGAGTGATCCTCCCAGTTGTGGAGAACCATTGTGGTTCTACCCTGGCTCCTTTGGGTGCCCACGGTGCCCCAACACCAGACACTACCATTGTAAATCCTAGGTTCTGGCTTGTGGCCAGATCTTGAGCGGGGGGATTTCTGTGCAGTGTTGCCTCTGGTCCCCATGATTACGACCATCTTTAAGAACAGTTGTCAGTCCTGAGCTGTTTTTTTGGTGGGTTTTTTTTAATGACACATTCCTTATGTATTTTAAATAACTGGCTTTTTCAGTAAGTTTTTCTTGCTTTTGGGGTTCTTATAGATCATCATGCTTTCCCCTCATAACACTGAAAGAGCCATTCAGTATCACAAATACTTCTACTTCTACGATACAAAAAGAAAGGAAAAGAAAATTCTAAAGTTCTGTGCCCTGCACTGTGCTCCTGGGGCCAGGTTTCTCCGCAATTGTGCCGCCCTTGCTTTGGATTTTGGGGCCTTGCCTTAGTCCTTGTGGCTCTGCTCACTGCATTCTGTGCCAGCTCATGAAGATCTCGCCATACATTCCTCTGTAGTCATATTGGTCATTCATTATGATGCAGTATTATTCCATTCCATTTGTGAGCCACACTTGTGGAGCCGCTCCCCAGCAGATGGGCATCAACTTTGTTTCCGATTCTTTGCTGCCATGTCTTACCTGTGGCCTCCTTGGAGTGTAAGCCTAGTAGCTTTAGGTCAAAAGGGACTGGTATCTTAATCATTTTATTTGCATAATTCTTAATTGCCTTCCAAAATGGTTGTGATGATTCATAGCTCCCCCAACAAAGTAATAGGATGTCTGTCGCACCACAATCTCTACAGCATTGGCTATTCACATCATTTATTATGTTTACTAATTTGCAAGGCATAAAGTGAAACTTTGGTGTTGTTTTGATTTGTATTTCCCTTACTATTAGTGATTTGGAGCATTTGGGGAATGGCTTTTAGAGATATACACATACATACTCTGTGTGTGTGTGTGTGTGTGTGTGTGTGTGTGTGTGTGTGTGTGTGTACACCTGTATTATATATATATAATTCCCTTATATATCCTGAATACAAACTTTTATTGGGGAAATATGATACAAAGATTTTTTTCCCATTCAGATGCTAGGTACATTAATTTTGTTTTTGCAGAAGCACTTGAGTTTCATCAGAGTTGTCTTTTTCATCTTCTATAATTGCTTCTTTCCTTTCTTTGGTTAAGAATCTATTAGTCATCTCCCCAGAGCCTTGAGAGGTCTATGACCTGCCTCTCTTTTAACCTTTTACTCTAATTTTTAATGTTAAGGTCACATCCATTTAGAATGTGCTGGGGAATGTGACATAAGATAATGGCTTAATCCTAACTAATGCCAGACTTCTTTCCAGTTTTTCCAGCAGTTTTCATCAAATAGGAAGTTTTTTCCTCAGTAATTCATGTTTTCTGGCATATCAGACACTGGGTTATTGAATTCCATAGCTTTTCCTGTGGATCTTCTTCTCTATTTTTAACCAATACCAGATGGGTTTGATAACTGCTGCTTTATAATATAATTTGAAATTATTATAGTAACCTTGTGTTTGACAAATGTAAAGATTTAAGCTTCACGGATAAGAATTTGCAGTTTAGTAGAAATCAGTAAGAGCAGCTAGGCAGTGTAATACTTAGAGCATGGGGCCTGGAGTCAGGAGGACCTGAGTTCAGATACGGCCTCAGACACTAGCTGTGTGACCCTGAGAAAGTCATTTAACCCCAAAAATTATTGGGAAAACTGGAAAGCAGTCTGGCAGAAATTCTGTAGAGACAAATATCTTGGCCCGTTTGCCAAGATGTGGTCAAAATGGATACATGACCTAGATATAAAAGAAGATATCGGTAAGTAAATTGAAAGAGTTGAAAGACATTACCTCTCAGACTTATGGACAGGAGAACAACTCATGAAAAAACAAGAGATAGTATTGTGAGATGTAAAATGGATCATTTTGATTATATTAAATTTAAAAGATTTTTGTACAAATAAAACCAGTGTAGCCAGTTAGAAGGGAAGCAGAAAATTGGGAGGGGGGATTTTATAAACAATTTCTCGGATAAAGGTCTCAAATCTCAAATATATAGAGAACTTTGTCAAATTTATAAGCATATGAGTCATTTTCCAGTTGATAAATGGTCAAATGATATGAACAAGCAATCTTTTAATGAAGAAATCAAAACTATTAGATAGTCATATGAAAAAAGTATTCTAAATAATTACTGATTAGAGAAATGCACATTCAAACAACTTTGAGATATGACCTCACACCTATCAGATTGCTAAAATAATAGGCAGGGAAACTGACAGATGTTGGAGGAATGTGGAAACATTGGAGCCTTGATACGCTGTTGGTGGAGTTGTGAACTGATCCAACTATTTTGGAGAGCGATCTGGAATTGTGCCCAAAGAGTTACAAAACTGGCCCAGCAGTGCCACTACTGGGTCTGTTTCCCAAGTGATTGGTCCAATATATTCTAAAATATTTCTAGCAGCTCCCTTTCTGGTGGCAGAGAACTGGAAATGGAGGGGATGCCATGAATTGGGGAATGACTGACTGGCATGGAGTGCTGTTGGCTGTAAGAAATGATGAGGGGGGATTGCAGAAAACATGTAAAGACTTGTATGAAAGAAGGAAAAGTGAAATGAGCAAAAGTGTCATCCACAGCGAAAGCAATATTGTTCAAAGAGTAACTAGACAACCAAGTTATTCTGACTGCTGAAATTCTCAAATCAGTTATAAAGGACCTGTGAAAGAAGAACTGTCACATGTAGGTGTAGATGTAGGGGTGTGTGTGTGTGTGTGTGTGTGTGTGTGTGTGTGTGTGTGTGTGTGTGGAGAGAGAGAGAGAGAGAGAGCCGTCTGTGCCCACTGATGGCCTTCTCTAGTGCAAGGGAGGAAGGGAGGAAGACAGCTTAGAACTTAAAAATATACCCAGAAAATAAACTAGATGTAAAATGCATGTGCGGCTGTGGTTGTAGTTTGACACCTGGAAACTAATTTTTGGCTGGTCCTTTTCTTCTCCCAACTTCAGAGTAACCGGCTGACCAAAATCGAAGGCCTCCAAAACCTGGTGAACCTTCGGGAGCTCTACCTCAGCCATAACGGCATTGAGGTCATCGAGGGCCTAGAGAACAACGTAAGTGCTGAGTGCTGCCAAGGAGAATGCCTGCTTAGCAGGGTTGTGTTAAAGCAGCCCCACTCACACTCGGTACCTCCGAGCAGGGGCTGAGGAGCCATTCTAGGTTCTGAAGCAGCACAGTAACCTGCTCAAAGCACTGCCTTAATAGTAGTCTGATAATATTGTGCAGGAGAGGGAAGAAAAGGGAAAAGGGGTGCTGCTGGTGTAACCCAGGCACAAGGACTTGGCCTTGAGAAGAGCCTTATCCAACCACTTGCTAAAATTCAGCTGATTTTCCACTGAGAAACTAGGAATTTCACTCAATCCTGAAAATGAACTTGACTCCAGGGCTCTTGGTGAGCCAGCCTCCCACTCGGTGCTGGAGAGACAGATACAAAGAATGAAATGATGCCCACACATTCCAGTGCCAAGACCAAAACCTGTGCTGTTCTAGGAGACTCCAGTGGTGATGGCTCCACAAAGGGCTTTCCTTCCGGTGACCCTGCGTGTGAGACAGAGCCAGCATTGGAACAGCCACATGAAGCCATGGGAGTACAAGAGCATCGGGCTCAGAGCTCAGCCCCTTCCCAGCCGCGTGCCTGTGGTCCCCTCATCAGCCTGGGCTGGCCCTTCTGCTGCTGCCCCCATACCCTCAGGAAAGGCGAGCGGCTTCTACAGACCTGACTCCTGACCCTGGGGCCCACCACAAGGCTGGGCCCTTCCTGCCTCAAGACGATTCAACTCTGGCCTCTCACCATGAGCTCCCTGTCTGCCTCCCCTCCCCTTTCCCATCATCCCCACCTTCTGGCTGCTCCCTACTGCCCACAGACATGCCCATGTCTCCCCTCTTGGCCCTGCCATCCCCACTAACAATTGTCCAGTATCTCTTCTGCTCTTTGTCACCAAACTTCTCCAAAGCCATGGGCACCAGGCACCCCTCCAACCTCCTTTCCCTCTCTTCTTGACCCCTAACACTCCAGCTTCCAAGCTCATGACCCTGGTCCAGATCCAGAACTTGAGGGAATAGCAGACATGATCTCATCACAGCCTGGCCAAGGCCCAGGACAGGTACCCCCACATCACACCGTGTGACCCTGGGCAAGTCACTCGGCGCCTCTCAGCTGTAAAATGGAGCTGAAAAGAGAGCCCGCCTCCCAGGGCGTCTGTGAGGGTAAAGCACTTTGCAGACCTGCCATCTTGAACTAGGTCAGGGCCAGCCAGGGGGACAATGAGGGGACTGACCATGGCCAGGGGCAGGAAACCAGGCTCCTCCCCAGCCCCAGGGGCCATTCCTAGCTCCCAGTCCTCTGAACACCAAGGTTACAAGGAGAAATGGCGCTGCTCCTGTCTCGGGCTGTGAGCCACAGATAACTGGTGGTGTAGAGGGAAGGGCCTTGGGCCTTTGGCACCAGAGACCCAGGTCCAGACCCTGCCTTTGACCACTGCAAAGTTGCTGTTTCTCTGAGCTTGGCTTCCTCATCTGTAAAGTGGGAACAGTAATCCCGATGGGACCTGTTCCCCAAGGTGACTGTGAGACTTGAATTGGACAGCATTGGACAGCACAGATGATAACCACTACTGACCAGTGACCACGGGTGCCCTGGGGGGCAGCAGGGCTGGTGCTGGGCTGGGGAATTTATAAGCTGAGATTTTCTTAAGTTTACTTTGAACTTTGAAACTCAGGAGAACTTTGGGGGAGCAATTTTAGACACAGCAGAAGGGAATCCTTAACTAGAAATAGAAGGAACATATATAAACATAAATATACAAATCATATATGTGTGTATATATATATATATATATATTTTTTTTTTTGATGACTGCTGGCCAGCTTAAAATATCTTTGATTCTGAGAAGTGACCCAGCAAGCTCAATAAAACCCCTATTTACTGGATTCGTGTGAGTGAGAGAGTGTGTGTGTGTGTGTGTGTGTGTGTGTGTGTGTGTGTGTGTGTGTGTGTAGAACTTCTTTCCTCTGGGGTCCTGTTCTTTGGCATTAAAGCTTACAGTTCTGCCACCTTAAGAAGGCTTCTGGGAGCCTGGCTCCCAGACAGGAGGGGGCTGTGGTGCCTGCTCAGGATGCTTCCTCCATTCTAGATTTCCCCAGCAGAGTTAAAACCTCTGGGGGGGGGAGTGTCTGCACAGCCTCCTTCTGCTAACACAGGTCTCAGTTTCACCCCCCTTGACTCGTTAAAACGTCTGAGGGTGATGCTGACCCCAGGGGATGCCTCTGGGCTCGCACTCTCCTGGCCTGCGACCAGGCACTAAAACATTCCCTTCTTGTTTCAGAACAAGCTCACAATGCTGGACATTGCATCAAACAGAATCAAAAAGATTGAAAACATCAGCCACCTAACAGAACTGCAGGAATTCTGGGTAAGTAGAAGTTATACTAGAATTGTTTATATTGTGTAAAGGTGAAAATCCCTGGGTCTGTGTCAGCCTTTGCTGGGGGTGGGGAGTCTGCAGGCCAGAGCCCATTATAACCAGAGTGCTCGAGCTAAAAATGGGATTCCAGCCAGCTGTGTTCAAGAGTGCCCCTCCAGGGGCAACTGGGTGCACAGTGGACAAAGCCCCGGGCCTGGAGGCAAAAGGACCTGAGTTCAAATGTGGCCTGACACTGGATGCTTACCAGCTGTGTGACTGTGGGCAAGTCATTTAACCCCGATTGCCTCACCTCCCCCCTCAGACAAAAAAAGCACCACTCCAGTATCTCAGAAGGATTGGACATTCCTTGTCTTCACCAACAGTGCAGGGAAGGGGGAATCTGCTTTCCTGGAGGTGGGGGGCAGAGCAAGAAGGGAGGGTCCTCTGTCCACTAAGATGTGTCTGCTTCTCATCTCAGGGGATGGGGCTAAGCCAGCCAGCCTCTACACTTTGGGATCTAAGAGCTGGCCCTTCTTTTCTTTCCTCCATCCTTGAAACATTGTGGTCCCTTATTATTGGTTCTAGAACTCAGGGCCAGAAAATACAGCAGCTCAGGACCCAGGGAGGCTGTGTAGACTATAAGAAGCCTCACTAATCATCCAGGACTCTTGGGCAAGAGGTCAGGGAGCAGAGAAATTGTTCTTTAGGGAACCCAAAGCCAGAGTCTTGGGAGGGTCCCTCAAGGACAGCATCCAGGCAGACCCTGTCAGAGTCCAGGGAATCAGCACAGGCTGAGGTGTGGGCAAGGAGAAAGCAGAGTCATGACCAAGGCCCTCCAAACGGGCTGGAAGGACCCCAGGCCATCCAAGAACAGGGCCTAGGGACCCAGAAAAGCAGCTCCGGGCCCTGTCTGTGCAGGAAAGAACGGGGAGCAGCAGCACTCAAGCCCCCTCAGGGCCTGGCCTGGCCCAGGAAAGAGGCCTGCAGCCCAGCAGCTTCCCCACAGATACCTGCCCCTCCATCCATCCAGGAATGTTTGGGGATCCCCAGATGGATCGCAAACCAGAAATAACCTATTTAATAAAGGTTTAAATTGAGGGGTCTTCCTAGAGTACATTGCCAGCTCTGGAGGGGGCACTCAGCTTTAATTCATTCTTTTGTTGGCCCAAACCCTCTCTCCCATCTCAGGTTGGTATGAAGTTGGCATTTACATGTGGGGATGGTTGTGAACTTAGAAAGCCCTTCCCTAAGTTGCAGGCCAGGATTCTAGATCCTCTTTACTTACTAAGCCTTCCTCAGGTTTGGGGGGGCCTTTTGCAGATGAGGATGAGAGGTAACACCCCACCCTCTTTTGAATGTTCTCTCCCTGCCCTATCCAGAAGCAGTCTGCCCTGCAGCATGCAGTGCCCACATTTCTCTCTCATGGTTAGTAAAGATGGACACAATGAAGGTCACAGGGCCTTTGTCCTATGGGGATGAAAACCAGCTTGGCAGAAAGGACATAGTGATGCCCTCTACCTTCTTCCTCTCCATGCCCGCTGTCCCAGGCCAACAGATTCCTCTCGAGTTCCACCTCGCTGCCCCTTTGTAGCACGCCAGCCTCCTCCCAAGAAAGAGGCCCAGCCACCACTTTTCACCACACATTCACTAGGGGCTCTGTGGAGATGGGTGACGCCCACTTTAAAGAGTGAATTTTTTGTTTATTGATTGATATAGGAATCATGATTCCAGATGTAAACGCTGTGTGAGTCCTTCAGACCCTTGCCAGCACCCTAGCCCAAGGGCCTTAATGTAAGCACAAGGTAATGCCACAGAATTCTATCCTGACTCCAGAGATGTTGCAGGTAGATGAGAAGAAGGCCAAAAGACGCTTCTGTTTCCTGATCCCTGTCCTTTCCCCCTCCTCTCACTGGGGACCACTAGGAGACAGTGGCAGTAGCCACGCCACCTTCCCTGTGATATTCAGAAGCTCACTGGGGTGGAAAGCAGGATATGCACTCCCCACTTCCATTTAGGACCTTTTAGGCAAAAGAAGCCTCACAGAGAGAGCCCAGTCCTTGCCAACAGGCTCAGGCTTCTTCCTTGGGAACTGAGATCCCTAGGCCAAGTGGGTGGGCTCTAGACCACAGGGATGGTGCAGTGCCCCCCCCCCATGGGCCCCTGCAGCTTTCCTTGGGGCTCATACGAGGAGGGCAAGTGGGGGCCTTCATCTGGGTGGTAGCTAGGTTGCCTTTTCTTTTTTGTGGCTGTGTTGTAGGCTTAGAAAACACCTGACCCATTGGCCATTCAAAAAGAAAAAGTCTAACAAGTAGGATGATTGTGTGTATTTTCATTTACTTTGGATTTTGCCCTTCCTTCCTCTGATGCTGGATGTGGAAATGCCTGTCGTTTAGCTAGCTTACTGAGTGAGGGGCCGGTGTCCAGGGCATGTGGGCAGGACGCATCTCAGCTGCTATATAGAGCACTTGGGGGTGGCGGGGCTGCAGCGTGAGCCCTGAGGGACCACTCTCCGGGCAGCTGCTAGCAGGTGCAGTGATGATGCTCTGACCGCCCCCTGCCTTGATTCCACTCGCCCCCTGTGAGCCACTACCTGGCCTCCGGGACATCCCTTCTAACCAGACCTTTCTGTCCGTGCACTTCGCAGATGAACGACAATCTTATCGACAGCTGGAGTGATTTGGATGAATTAAAGGGAGCCAAGCACCTTGAGACAGTTTACTTGGAGCGCAACCCTCTGCAGAAGGACCCCCAGTACCGGCGCAAGATCATGCTTGCCCTCCCCACCATCCGGCAGATCGATGCCACCTTTGTGCGGTTCTGAGTCTCGCCTTTCCTCGCCCTCCCTCCTCCCCACAGCAGCGCCCCGGCCACGGGCTTTTTAACCCACCTCTCGCTCCCAGAGTCTTCGATTGACCAACAGCTATCAACAGCCGATAAAGAACCACTGAATGATCACATACCCGTGTACGACGCACCCTCTTATAATTGTTTTTGAGATGTTATTATTATTAAATCTTGCAACATGATGTTTCCTAGTTCAGACTTGTTGATTATTCCAACAGAGCATTGCAGCCACCCAAAGTGCATGGGGCCAAGTGCATGGTTTTGGGGGGCTGTCTTTGAGTAGGGAGTGCCTCCTTTCTGGATCCTGGCCCTCCAGGGCAGTCCCCCTCCTTGCTTGGCCTCGTCGATGCTAACAGTAACGTGATGCCTCTTGGAAAACAAAAGTATTCTGGCCAAAGACCGCTCTGAGGGCCACCTGCCCAGCCTGCATGTTTTCTCCTTGCCCCATTCCCCCCACACCCCAGACTTGGTTGGTGATCTTGGCTGGGCCTCTACCTGGGTCTGTGGCTTTGAGGAATGACAGCCTGTTTCCTCCCCTAGAAAACAAGCTTGTTAGACTGTCATCACCAAAGGCCTTTTCATCTTATTCCACAATCCTAAGACTGAGAGGTGACAGTCTGAAGGGGAGTGACTCCCAAAACCCACCTCCCATCCTAGTGGCCCCTACCTGGGCCCTCACCTCCCCTGGGGGACCTTAGGCCAGACACTGCCCCTTCAGGCCTCACTTTCTCCATCGGCCAAAGGAGAGGGCTGGACTAGATCATTCCTGAGGTCTGGCCCGGCTTTCCGGGCATCTTTTACACTATTCTGGCCATCCCCCATGTCTGGAATGCACCCACTCCCTCCTCACCCCCACCTCTTACAATCTCGGGTTCCCTCAAGGCTCAGTGTCCTTTGTGAGGTCCACCCTGATGCCCCTGCCCCACCTCCCTCCACCTTGATATTATTTTGTATTTATGTATTTTGTATTAACTGTGTACATCTTGTTTTCTTCCTCTAGTGTGTGAGCTCCTTGAGGGCAGGGATTCTTTCCTTTTTGTCTGGCAAACAGTAGGCGATCAATAAATGCTTGTTGAATGAATTAATGTGATCCTATGAGATTTTCAATTGAAATTTCCATTCTTGTGTAGACTGCATGTTTATTTCTATGAGGATGTAACGGTGGTTCACTGTCAGGAGACAAGTTCCAGTCCTGCTACAGGTCTGGAAGATTGACAAAGCACTTCCAGTGGGTTATCACCTTTTAACCTTACAACCTCAAGCGGAAGAACACATGATTCCCCCTTTTACATAAGAGGGAAACTGAGGGAATAAGTGACATCCAGGCTTGTGGAACTGGAGGCTTCATCCTTCACTACCTCTCACCCCTCCCACATCCAATATGGTGCAGAGACCTGTGACTCCCTTCTGCCACGTCTCTCGGATCCGCTCCCTTCTCTGATGCTGCCACCCCCTTGGTACAGATCTCATCACCTCACCTGCATTATCACGTGGCCTGCTTATGGATCTGCCTACCTCACATCTGCACCTGCTCCAGTTCACCCTCTATCCAGTCACCAAAGTGCAGGATAGTGTCGCCCCTCCTACTCTCCTTGACTTTGGTTCTCAGCCTTTTTGCCCCTCCAGCCCCCAGAAATAGCACATGAGCCCCCAAAGACAGCCTAGCACATTCAAAGAGATGTGCTCAAATCCAAGTGGCCATCAAGAGAGCACCCGCTCCTCAGTACTTGGTAGGGTACCAAGCCCTTCACTTGTGGGATCTCATGTAAGCCTTGTCACAATTCTGGGGCAGGCAGGATGTACCCCCAATTCTACAGAGGAGGAAAACAAAGCCATCGGGAAGAAAGCAACTTGCCCAGGGCCACACAGCTAGGACTCAGTCTTCCTGAATGATTTTCTCCAACAGTTTTCCAAATAAGTTGATAACTTGTCTCAGGAGTTTCAGAGAGGGACAGGACAGATCTACTTAGTCCTTTGTGACCACATACTGTGCTACAAAGAAAAGCCAGAGCAGCCTTGCCGGCATAAATAACAAACACACACCTAGGTCCTTTCCCGGTATAGACGGGGCCAGGAGGAGCTGATCTCAGAGGGATCTGGTCCTTCAGTCTGATTTGTAGATTTGTCCCAGTGTTCTAGCCTCTCAGGACCTTGTAAAATCCTACACTCTCCAGCATCGTGCCCTCTGCTGTCTATGTTCTTATCCAAGTCATCAATGACACTGGAGGCCACCTTCCCTAGGGACACAGAAGAAACCATGACTGACATGGGTCCAAGCCATTCAGGACTGAATTGGTTCTCAGCCACTTCCCTGGCCTGTGGTCTGGCCCACCTCTCTGGGGGAGCTATCACTAAAACTACACCTATGACTTATTTATCAGTTTAGCAACTGTCGACAAAAGGAATTAGGGTGGAATTAGGGGCAGTGGTGAATGGGAGTGCCTGGCCAGAAGACCAGGGGAAACTAGGCACAGTCCTAATCTCTCCCCAGGGCATTTTTTCTTCCAAGACATCGTGCTTCTCTCAAAGCAGGCTCCTCAACCTCTTCCCCATGGGGGATTGTACCAGCTGAGAATGTTAATGCCTGCTTACCAGTCATCAGTCTCACCCCCATCACCCAATGATAAAAATATGGAAAAAACAGAAGAAAATAAAAGGCATATACTATTAAAGTGGGTCAAAGAAAAATCATCAATCATCAGACTACCTAAAAATCATATTTTTAAAAAAGTTTGCATACTCCAAGAAATCATAAACAAAACCAGCTCAGATCTGTCAGAACCAAAGAGTAAAATGAAAGCATGAGATTCCATTCACTGCCCCCACCCCCCCAAAGAGGAGAGAGGCTGAGTCTGGCATGACTTGCTCTCAGCAAAGCCATGCTGACTCTGCTCACATCACTGCCCTAAGGGTCACTAACCACCCCTTTAATTAGATACTCTAGAATTTTGCAAAGTCAGGCTCCCTGGCCTCTACTTTGTGGATTCCATTCTCTTTTCAGTCCCTGCCCTCAAGCAGCTCACCATCTACATAAGCCAGTGAAGAAGGCTGGTGACAATGATTTTAACCCAGATTCAAACTTAAATGAACCCCAGCAGGTGGCATCTCTCTGTGGGTTAGGTGGCTGGAAATATCTATCAAATTCTATCTATTCCAGAACAAAGGGAGCGGGTCCTAACTCACAAATACCTGTGGCATTGGAAGAGAGCGTTGGGTGCCAAGAATGACAGAGGCCTGAATTTAGAGTCAGAGGACCTGAATTCAAATCTTAGCTCTGTTTCCTATCCTTTGCCCTTGGGCAATCCACCTCTCCTCCAGGAACTCTGCAGGTCATCCATAAATGAGAAGGTTGGGCCAGAAGACTTCTGAGCTCCCCTGAGGTCCACATTTCTGATCCGGGTACTTGTGAATTGGATGGAGGTTTCAATAGTTACAACCTCCCTTGTGGCTCTCCCCATTAGAATGTAAACTCCTTGAGCACTGAGACAGTCTTACTTCTGTGCTCATGTCCCCAGTGCCCAGAACTTAGCTGGTACTTCATACGTGCTGGAAGACAGATTTCTTCCTCTAGAGGAAGCAAGGGTGAGCCCCGATTCTCCACTTCCACCACTCCACCAGGTAAGTTTCATAGCCCCCTTTATGACACTGAGAGCACAGATTGTGATGGAACAAGGTACTGGGCAGGACACAGAACAAGTCAGGACACAAGTGCCTCGAGGAAGCCATAGCTCTTCATCTTTAATCAGAAACAGAGGCCCAGAACTAATCAGTGGAGACGATTCAGCTTCATGTACGTAAGTTATCTCTGCCATCCACATAGGGGCAGTTGGGTCCAGGCTATGTGAGCTCTTGGAGGGGAGTGATCCTTGTGGGAAAAGCAGGATGGCTTCATGTCCTGCAGAGCACTGGGCCTCTCATAGAGGCTGTGCTCCACAGGTGTTTGGGAGATGGATGAACAAGTAAATGAATAAATGGGTAACCATGAAGAAACACCTCTTTTCTTAGGGAAAAAGCAACTTACAACTAGATATAAACTGGTGATGGTCAATTACAGTATCACAAATACCTGCCACACGTTTAACCATAACATTCTTCATCATCACACTTCCCGTCCTTTAAGGGTTTTAACCTAGCCATAGAAATAAAGTGTTACTCTCTACTAGGCTGATTTTTTCCTATTCTCTCCCCCTCCCCCTCTCCCTCCTGTCTCCCCCATCTCTCCCTCTCTTCCTCTTATCTTTTCTGTCTCCCTGTCTCCATCTCTGCCTCCCTGTCTTCTCCACCTGCCTATTTCTCCCATCTCCTTTGCATTCTTTTTACTTGAGTCCAAGTTTCCAAGTGGAAGGAGTGTTTCCAATAGATTTATCCATCAGCATTTCTTTGCATAGAGCCTTGTTCTCTGCAGAGGAAGATCAGGATCAGAGTTGCAAGGGACCTCATAGCTTCCTTGGATCTAGTCCAAATCTCTCATTCCACAAATGAGCCCAAGGTTTCAAACAGGAGATTCTGGAGAATGTCACTGCCTAGAACAGGGAGGTAGGAGGAAGAGCAGGCTTATGGCATGGGGCCTGGCACACAGTAGGTGCTGTAGAAATGTTGGCCATCATTGTTGCTGCTGAGTCATTTTTCAGTTGTATCTGACTCTCCATGACTCCATATGGGGTTTTCCTGGCAAAGGTATTGGAGTGGTTTGCTACTTTCTTCTCCAGCTCATTTGGCAGATGAGAAAACTGAGGTAAACAGGGTTAAGTGACTTGCCAAGGGTCACACAGCTAAGTTGTTTCATTATTAGTATTATTATTACTTGAGTTCAAATCCTGCCTCAAACATTAGCTGAAGTGCTGGCCAGTCTCTTAACCTCAGTCTCAGTTTCCAATAATAGCACCTACCTCAAGAGTTGTTAAATATCAAATAATATTTGTAAATAACTTTGCAAACCTTAATAAAACACTGTATAAATGCCAGCTGTCCTCATCATCCTTATCATAACTAAAAATACCAAATAACCTGGAGACAAGGACATGAGCAGCTGGGGGCAGGAGATCAGGAGAGATCTCCTAGACAAAGAGGTGGCCCCACATGAAGCTTGGACCTACTCCATCTCACGCCTGGGCTGGCTCCCCCTTCCCGAGGCAGCCTGGTGGCCCCTTGCCCCGCCCTGGGGTCCGCCATATTGGTGCAGAATTTAAACATGTCAATAAGCATGTATTAAGTATTTACTTAATACATTAAGTATTAAGTACCTACTATGTGCCAGGCACCATGGTGGGGGGGCCTGGGGGTACAAAGAAAGGTAAAACAGTCCCTGTCCTCAAGGACTTCTAGTCTTATGAGGGAGACAGTGCAAATGACTATATACAAGCAAGATGAAACTGGATAAATTGGAGATAAGACAGAGGGAAGGCACCAGGGAGCAGGAGGAGGAAGAGCAAGAAAGGCTTGTGGCAGATGGTGGGATGAGGAGAGAACACCTGAGTAACTTTGTACGATGACTGTTTTCTAAAGAAGCCAGCAAGGTGCAGAGGAAAAAAGGCCTAGCTAGAGAGGCAGAGGCTCTGGGTTCTAGTCTGGGCTCTGGGTAACCTGGAGCTTCACCTCACTGGGCCTGGGGACTCTTCTGGAAAATAAAGGAGGTAGGGGGCTTGGATTGCTGGCTTCCAAGGTCCTATCAGCCCTATATCAAGACTCCTATTGATTTCAGGGTCATTCCCTGGGCTGAGTAGAGTCATTCTTTCTCTGGCCCATTTTCTTATCTTTTTCTTCTGACCCACCAAGAGAAGAGCAGATGGGGTTGGTGGAGGGAAGGAGAGGGGGTGCTAGAAACTGGCATTTGGAGCCTAAACAAAGTATTTCTCAGTAGGTTAAAACCTCTTATCTGCATAATCAATGAGTCCTTCCAACTGTACTGAACATATCCCTGCCTTCTTAGACCTTAGATTTTTGAAGGATCTGTGATGTCCCTGAGGTGGGGATGCCCTCCTTCAGTGCATATTGCAGCCCCTCTACACCTCAGTAGACAGTCTTCAGGGGTGATGAACAAAACCCATCCCCCATTCACAAGTTACTCTGTCCTCAGCGATGACCAGCACAGGTGGTTACTTGGCAGAACCTGCCTCATCTTCAGGACGTAAGCTTCACTTCCATATTGCAGTGAGGCCTCAGAGGAATATTTAGTAGGGAAAGCAGAGACCCAGGGATCAAATTTAGCTATTTCTTACTGAAGAGGCATCATCACTAAGAATATGTGATGAAAGAATGTTAGAGCTGAAAGGAAGTTTGGAGATGAGCTCACTTGAGGAAACAGAGGCCCAGAGAGGTTTCCAAACCCTGCCATTGGTCATTGTGTTAATGCTGGACTTGAAGTCAGGAAGTTCAAACTTGCCTCAAGCTCTGTCTGTCCATGGACACTGTCCTGTGACCCAAGAAGAACTTCCTTGTCTTAAACAAGGTCATACATGTAGGGCATTTTGCTGCAATAAATGTTAGTTACTATTATTTTTTTTTAGTTATCAAGCATTTCTTTTTCCTTCCTACTACAAATGAAAGAAAGAAAAAATAAAAAAGAAATACAAAGCCCTTATATCAAGTCAGCTTGGTCAAGCAAACAAACGTCTCCAATGGCCCTATCAAAAATCTGCTCCTCATTCTGTGTTGGTCATGAGGGACCCAGCATTTTTACCAGGCCTCTGGAATTCAGCCATTGTGTGGATTAGTCTTTACACCTTTAGAACTGGTCATTTTTTACGGTATCAATATCACTGTATAAATTGGTCTGCTCCCTTCACTCTGCAGTAGTCCAGACATATCTTCCCAGGCTTCTCTGAAACTGTTTCTCCATTTCTTATAGCACAGTAGTATTTCACTGTATGCACATGCCAAAATCTGTTGAGCCATTCCCCCACCGATGGGAATCCCCTTGGTTTCCAAATCTTTGCCACCACAAAATGGGCTGCCATAGAAATATTTTTATAGATATAGGTCCTTTTCCTCTTTCTTTGATTTCAGTGGGGCGTAAGCTTCCTAGCGGTATGGCTTGGCTCAAAGGGAAGGCAGAGTGTAGCCACTTTGTGGGCATAGTTCCAAACTGTTTCCCAGAATAGTTAGGCCCTTAAGCAGTTCCACCAACACATGGGTAGCCGTACCTCTTTTTCTGTAGCCCCTCCAACATTTGTCATTATTACCTTCTATCAGCATCATTTTTACCATCATTACAGAGGTGCTGTGACATGTAATGGGCCTGGACTGCCGGGCTTTGAGAGTGTCTAGTTCTACTTCTCTCACTGTAAAGAGATTGAAGCTGCTGCTTCCCAGGGCTGGAAATAGAGTCACTGATAGGGGATGTCCTAGGATCACAGAAACTCAGAGATGAAAGGGATGGCAGAGGCCAGGGAGTCTAAGCCCACCCCAGACCATGACTGACACCTTCAGAAGACCTGATCCATTCAGCTTCCCCTTGAAGCTTTCTGAGGATCACCATCTCTAGCCTCCAGGCATGCTTCCAGCGGTCTTCTTGCCCAGCATGCTCTCCTTCCCCCTCACTACCTGAACAGCTTTTCCAGATCTCTGTCTTTGCCCCCAGCAGTGCCCTACCCTCAACTCAGTCAAGTCAACATGCCATTGCCACAACAATCAAGGACTATTCTAGGTGCTGGGGATACAAAGAGGCGCCCCTGCTCCCCAGGAGCCTCCATTCTCCAGTATAAACTCAGAGAAGTCACAGTATCTGCCTCTGATTTCCCCATAAGCCTTAGAACTAGGGGCAGGCTCTTGCACACCTCCGTACCATTCCACCCCTCCTTACCTTTCTGTTGGCCATTGTAGGTGACTGACAGATACTCACTGAAGTAGCAGCTTTTACCTTCATCCTTGTTGGTGAGTATGTTCCTCTCTCCTATGACCCCCTTTGGTGCTTTCTTGGCAAAGACACTGGAGTGCTTTGCCATTTCCTTCTCCAGTTTATTTTCTAGTGTCTGAGGTCAGATTTGAATTCGGATGCTCCTGACTCCAAGGCCACCTAAAACTCCATAAATAGGTGGATTTGGAAGAGGAAAGGAGAATGGATGTCCCAGACATCGCTAGGGAAATAGCCACAGAGGAAGAGACTAGATTCAGTTTTACAGACAAATCCATGCAAATGGAGCCAGACTTTGTGAAGGCAGGAGCAGGTATAGGGCTCCATCCAGGAGGTGCTAAAGTCCAGGACAGATTCTGCCCCAAGGCCTAGAGGTTCCTGGGAACTTTGAGGTCCTTAATGAGAGGCAAGCTGAGGACAAGAGGGATGCTTCTGCATTCCCCATCAGATAAATGGCACTCTCCTTGGATTCTCTATGTGGCTGGTCTTGTTTCCCCTTCTACTTTTATCTGCCCAACTACAGCTTGAGAACTGACCACTGAAATCAACTTTTTACTGCTTGAAGGAGGGAAGAGTGTCTAGTGATCAAAAGCCCCTGGTTCCTTTCTAAATTCCTTCCCCAGTTTATTTGGCTTAATCTCTATGGGACCCAGTTTTCCAATAGGTCCAATGGGATAATATGTGCCACTCCCCTCTCCTGGTTCTCCTTCTATGTAGCTGACTTCTTTTCGGCCTCCTTTGCTCCACTCTGGATCCTCTCTGTCCCTACTTCACTGGGTGATCTTAAGAACATTCCCCGATTTAATTACCATCTCTATGCTAATGTTTCTCAAATCTGCCTTACCTGCCCCAACCTCTCTGCTAACCTACAGTCTCTCACCTCCAACTGCCATTCAGCCAGTCCAATATTATATTATAAAGACACATATTTTACAAAGTATCAGTATGGTATAGGATTCCAATTCTGCTGTTTAATGCCTTAATAAATGCATGCTGAATTTACTTTTATGTCAGGGTTTCTAAACCTCAGCTTCATGAGATCTGTGGAAAAATTCCAAAGGGTCCATGAACCTGAGTTTCTAAAAAATATTTTGATAGTTGCATTTCAGAATAATTGGTTTCCTTTGTAATACTGTGTATTTTATTTTGCACATTTAAAAACATGATTCAGAGCAGTCCACAGGCTTCACTAGACTGTCAAAGGTTTTGCCATGACACAAATAAAGGTTAAGAACCCTTATCCTATAGAGAACTTATTTCAATTCAACAAGTATTTGCATGCAGCTGTGTGGTGATTTGGTATTTGCTAATGTTAGAAATATGCTTAGTCTAGGAATAAACAATATTCATTAGAAAGCCAGGAAGGTTATCATTACATTAATTTTCATTTATTCTTTCTGAATAAATGGGGAGCTCCCTTAATGGAGTAAGCAGACTCAGACAAATGTGAGCCCTTTAATACTGCTTCCATGAGAATTTCCCACCTTATTCTCCATTGGCTAGGTGCAACCTTCCAAACTGCCCAGTCATACTCCCCTCACATAGCTTGGCAAGCATGCTTACAAGCCTCTAACCCCTTACCTGATCAGAAGCCTGGCCCCAATGGATCCCAGCTCGGATTAGAACCAGTCACCTCTGACCCACATTCTGCTATCAAAGCTAGGAGCACTTTTAGTTATGTGGTAACAAAATTCCTCCCATCATTTCCCACACTAAGACTTCACCTTAAACATATTTTCAAAAAGAAATAAAACATAAATTTAAAATAAATTTTTAAAAAGCTAGCTCTCTCAAACCCCCAAATATCTTCGATTTTTAGAGAATTTTACTTATTTTTTCCCCAAAAGGGGGGACAGTTTACTTTTTGTCCTGTGCAGTTTTCATTTATGGTTTCTTGAAATATAGCTCTGGAAAAAACAGGCTTTTAAAAGCCCATTGTGTTTCAAATGGAGTTACATGACTACTCTATAAACTCAAATCACTCTGGTTTTCATTGCATTGCCAGTAATAGCCCCCATCCCAAACCTCTGTGGCTCATTGTTGGGTTTTGATGGCATAGAATGAGTATAAATATCAATTGCTTTCTGTTCTGGCCAGAAACTTTGAGGATCTTTCTTCCTCTCCCAGAGTAATATTTTGGGGATAGTAAATTACCTAGCACTTAGTCATTGAATGGGTGTTGCCTCAGACAAACTGAGACGTGGGAAAGACCTTATTTTAGAAAAACCAAGGTCATGGGTTACATCCTAGACCACTCACTGCCAGTGGATCATCTTGACTTTCATCTTGCCGCTGGATTTGGATGCCTCTGGAGGACAGAATGAGGCTGATAACTCTGCAAAGCTTCTCCTCTATACCAATGAAATCATGGGTCCAAAAAAATGGTCTCTGTCCATTGTTCATAAGTGGATAATAATGAAGATAGTTACTGTGGACTCCCTCACAGGGTAACTGAAAATAGGAAGACCTGTTATTGTTCATCAAGCTCCCTCCTTCACCCCTCCCTTGGACAGCCTGGGAATCCCCACACCCTTCACAAGAGCTGCCAGAAAAGTCACCTCACTCACTCTGTTTCTTCTCCACTACAGATGGAGAGTTCCTGTGATCTCCTGATGGAATAAAAGAGAAAAGATGCTTGAGGAAAATTCTGCCAAAAATGACAGACCAGTTTTGATTAACATCAGCCACAGGAATGAAAAGGGAAACCATTATGGAAGCACAAAGGACCCTCTTAAAACCTCAAAGGTAGGTACAGTCTGGGGAAAGAGCAGAAAAAGCAGGTCTGTCTGGGGCTCCCTGGGCTCCCCTCACCTCTTCAGGCAATAAGCAGAACCATGAATACAGATGTACTAAGTGGGCCCAGGAAAAGCAAAATAAGTCCTACCCCCCAAGGGTGTCACTCCTAAGAAACAGCTGTCGGATTCACACTCACCATCTGTAGCAGCAACCTCACTGGCATCCTCAGGATGGCTGCTAGCACAGATCCTTAGATCTGCTTTACTAGAAAAGACAGCAATCAGCAATCTTTTTAAATTACATTCATTAGTTCAGGGGGTACGTCAGTACCTGAACTTCAGAGAAAATACAAGCAGAGAAATAAAGACCAATAGACAGGGCTCTGACTGCCTGAATCAACTACACACTTTACATACATCCCTGGATCAAGAGAACCTTTACATCTGAGCAGGCAGGAAGCTCTGAACATACCAGGGAATCACAAGAACCTTCTCCTAAGCAGCCCCCAAAGCAAAATACCAACTGAGAGTATTTATATACTTCTCAGAGCCAGAAGGTATCACAACCCTGGTAACTCAGTGCCTAATTAGAAATTAGCAAAAGGTGTGAAAGCCTCCCCTAACAAGCTTCTCTTAATGGGCTCCACCTGAGGCCTATTAATGGGCAAGGAAGATCTTAAATCCCATTAACATTACACCGTCACAATACAGTTTTCCATAAGCCACCATAAAGGCCTACTTCTGACCTTTAAAAACTTGATCCATGTAACCCTGTGGCCCAGAGTCTCCTAAGCTCTGAGCTCACACAGACCTTGTTCAACAGTTCTGTGACTACCCCAAACATCACAGTGCCTGGCATATAGAAGGCACTTAACAAATCTTTATTGATCAATTGATCCTTATGTCCCCACCCTAAGTTTAGTTTGAGAAATCCTGGAATATGATGCATGTCTAGGTTTCCACAAATGTAGGTAACAGGGTCCCCAACTTACAAACAAGTGCTCAAGATATACAAAATATGTAAATGTGACAAATGTCTTTCAAGTACCAGGCAGTCTTTTCACTCTACAGACATAGCAGAAGATGCAAAGAATGGACAGAAGTCCCATCAACAAACGTAGAAAACCTATCCAGCAGCTTGGAAGAGTCCACAACCCATAAAGAGAACTTTTTCCTCCTCTTCCTCAGGTCTCACTTTTCCACTGGAGTCCCAGAATCCTCCAGCCTCAGTCACCTCTTGTGGTTGATTCCCCTCAGAAGGGAACAGAACTTGGAGCCATCCTGGAGAACCCTTGTCTCCTACAAGGTCCTACATAGTGTCCTTGGGGTAATTGTTGCACCCTGTGATTCGACCTGTGCCTGCCCTACCCTCAAAAGGAAACATGCTTTGAAACTGCTAGACAGGCTGCCCCTTCATTGTTGGACCTGCAGCCCAAATTACTAATTGTAATGGGGGTTGAGGCTAAAAAGTTCCAAATTGTTTGCTCCCCCATGTCATGACTCCTCTTCCTTCCTGTTCTTCTAGCTTTGAAGAAAGTGGGGAAGGGAGAAAGAGGCTTTCTTTTATTTTCTCCAAGAGGCATACTATTCAGAAAACTTCACTCCTCCATTTGGAAGTTAAGGCTCCCCCAAGTCACCTACTTGGTATTAGTTGAGAGGCAATCCCCTAGGCTGGCCAAGAACTCTCCCTTCTCTGGCTGGAAGGCTGTATTCTAGGATCCCACTGCCAAGGAAATCTCCTCCCTCTAATGTAGGAGGCAGGGGTTAGGGATGACTTTGTCCATGAGCTCCCCTCTTGGGCCAAGTGGGCAAATGTGTGCCGCTCCCATAGGCTGTACCAGGATACCCCTCCACTTTCCAGGCTCATTACTTCAAATGAGTAAACCTAGCCCCAGTCCTTGCTCTCTGGCATACTCAGAAAAGAGAAAATAAAGGCGGATGGGAGCCAAGAATTCTTCTCTTGAGTGACTCTCTTTTGCTTCTGCTCCAAGGCAGCCATTCATTCATTCATATCACTCCTAATTAGCCTCCCAACCCTGCCTCTCCCTCAGTTTTCTCCCCTTGGATCTCTCCAGAAGCAAGACCAAAAGGTAAAGGCAGAAAAAGCCAACGAGCCTGAGCAGATTCGTTGGCTCCCTTTTATAGGCCAGTGAGAAAAGGAGGTTCATCCCATTGAAATCCATCCTCCCAGGTAACCCCTTTATCTTGGGGACAGCTGCAACCACTAAGAGTTTATCAAGAGCTGCCCTTTGTCCTCTTAGCATGGTGCCAATGGGTGTGCCCATCCCATATAGGGAGAGGCACCTGCAATTAGAGTTTCCAAACTGAGGCTTCCTCTTCTAAGCTCGTCCACTCGATTGGGCAAGTCCCACCCCAACATAGAGAGAAAGACTTCTTCCAACTCTGCTTCAGGTGGTGTTTTTTAAGACCCTCAAAGGGTAAGGACTGTCTTGCTTGTTTTTATGTTCCAGTGTTTAACAGAGTGCCTGGCACACAGTCATTACCTAATACGTTATCTGTCCATCCATGCATGCATTCACCCACCCATCTACTCATTGGTCCGTGTATCTATTCATCCACCCCTCCATCCATCTGTCCATCCACCTATCTAACTAATTAGCTAGCTAGAAGCTCCCCTGATTAAGACCTCATATCAGAATCACAGTGTTTTGAAGTTGGAAGAGGCCTCAGAGATGTCCAGTCCATACCTGGGGAAGGATGCCCTCAAAGACATGCCCAGCGAGTAGTCAGTGCTAGATGGGTTGGGGCAGAGCCTGCTGCTCTCCACTCTGGAAGAGTGATTTTTAGGAAGTTCATGCCAAGCTTGAGCCTAGACTGACCTCTTTGAACCCCTGTCTTTGGCTCCTCCTAGCTGTTCCTTCAGACACTTGAAGACAGCCAGCAGGGGCCCCTGAGCCTTCTTTTCTACCCACTCAGCCTCCCTAGCTTCTCTCTACCCTCCTCCTACTGCTCCTCACTTTCCTCCAGTCTCTCCAAAGGATCTACATCAACCCCTAAAGGTCTCTGTGGGCACAGGGACCAGGACTCAGGCCAGATTCCTTTGAGATGATGGTCACCGGGCAAAAGCCTGTTTCCTCCTGTGGCGCTGACCTCCCAAGGCTTAGTCTGGCCAGTGGCAGGGGACAAGAGCTCCTGTCCACAAAGCTCTTTATGGAGGGCTCATTTCATCTTCACAACCCTGGGAGGCACATACTATAATTATACTCACTCTGCAAATAAGACAGACTTAAAAATATTAAGTGACGTGCTGGAAGTGACAAAGTTAGTGCAGGCAGAAAGGTTCTGAGGCAGGATTTGAACTCAGGTCTGCCTGAGTCCGTCACCCAACGTCCTAGCCACTGTGCAACCTAGTGGCAAGTCATAATGATAAAGAAATTCATAACAACAGTAACAACATATTGCATGTGCTCAGCACCTTCGTGTTTTTTGAATTAACATGTCCTGTCCCTTTAGCAAACTGTAAACTCCCTGAGGGCAGGCTTTTCTTTTTATTTTCTTTTTTTTTTTTGGAGGGCGATTGGGGTTAAGTGACTTGCCCAAGGTCACACGGCTAGGTTTTTGTTTGTGTGGGTTAAGTGTCTGAGGCCGGATCTGAACTCAGGTCCTTCTGACTCCAGGGCCAGGCGCTCTACTCGATGCGCCACCTAGCCGGAGGGCAGGCTTTTCTAAACCTTGTGTCTCAGCCCAGGGCTTCTCACACAAAGGACGCATCCTCCCTTCCCTTCCACAGCAGCCCCTGCCTTCACAAGTCTGCCTGCTTTCAGGCTCCACTCTGGAAGCTTTACTGACATTTCTGAGGATGCTCCTCAGCCCAGTCTCATTGCGTTAGCGGTGTCCGGGAAAGATAACGTGGCTGATACTCAGCACTGGCTCATCAAGCTAGGGAAGGAAATGACCAACCGCTCCAATCTCTTCCCCAAGAAATCCCCAAGCGGGGCTGCCAAGAGTCAGATACAACTGAAATGACTGACCCACAAGAGATGCTCTCAGGCCCCAGAACAGCAGCAGGGATGGTCCCTACCCACACCTCCTGTCCAGAAACGTCTGGGAAGAGCAGGGTCAGGGGCTCCCTGTTCACTCTTGTGCTTGGTTTCTCCTTTCTTTTTAGGTGATGGGGCACAGTCAGTCTCACTTGAACAAGAGCATCCCAGACTTGAGCGCAGAGCCAGAAAGGATAGGTAAGCTCCAGGGCCCAGATATTAAAGGGTTGCACCACTATGTGGTGACCACCAGGATGGAAGGGGCTTGCAACATAGCTGCCACAAGGAGATGAGGATGAGGGAGACTTTTCTAGGTCATAGACAAACCCTAGTTTACTGCGGAAAGTTCCAGCTGGATCTTTTCTAAACCTTGAGTCTTAGCCCAGGGCTTCTCATAAAAAGGCATTTAATATTTTTTAATTATTGTTTATTAATTTGGTCAAGACAATCCAGCCGTCTGACCTTGAAGGAGAGTGCAGATTGGTGAGGGGACTGGACGTAGGAGGTTCTGGGATGAGGGGAAAGATGGACTGGGAAGATGTCTAAGGTTTCCTTCCAGACTAACAGCTGGAAGGTCTCCTACAGGTCTTTGGTCCAACGATCTTAGATTCAAAGCTGTAAAGGCCCTCACAGACATCTGCTCCTATCCCATCATTTTCCAGATGAGGAAACTGAGGCTTAGGGAAGTACCCACGGCCCCTTATCTCTGGAGTGGAAGAGCTGCTATTTAATAGAATGCGGGTCCCCTCACTCTGGATCCAATGCTCTTTCTGCTGTGCCAATTAAATCACCATTCCATGAGCCTTTAGCTCCCTTCTGCCCCGTCTCCACATGTTCCTGCCCAGCTTCTTTCTCTTCCTCCAGTTCTCTCCAGAAGGGAGAGATCTCTGTCATGTGAATTGAAATCAGTCTGTTACTCTTCCCAGGGGTATTTACCCTCGAAGCTTTCTCTCTCAAGACAAAATAATAGTAATGGCTAGCTTTTATATATACCTTCAAGGTTTGCATGGGTCAAATTGACTCTTTTGATCCTCACTATAACCCTGTAAGGTGGGGGTTTATCATTCCCATTTTCCAGATGAGGAAACTGAGGCTAAGGTAAAGTGATTTGTCAGGTCATTCATATAGCTAGTAAGTGATTGAGGTAGGATTTGAATTCAGGTCTTCTTGATTCCATGCCCTATGCTGTGCCACTAATCATACCCCATTAAAAAAGATTCAGGGTATTAGCAGAGGGGAAATTTGGTGAGAACGTGTGTATTTGGGAACCCAAAACCACACCCAGTCATGCAAAGCCTGCCCGGTCCTGTTAGCCACAGCCCTGGATCTTCTCCTGAGGGAAAAGCCAGAGGTAGGGGAGGGAGGAGGGTTGGAAAAGGAGCCATTACAGGCTGGAAGAAAAGGGCCCTTCTTTCTCTCACTCTCTGAAGTGCAGTCAGCCTTGTCACAGAGCCAATGACAGTGCTGTGGGTCGGGGCTTCATCCTCCAAGTATGCTCTCCTTTCCCCTCCCCCTGGACCTCAGCTTCAAGGGGACAAGCTATCTTTCTCTGCAGGGTTGTGCAATGAGATGAGCATTGGGGTGGGAGCCAGTATGCCTGGGTTCTGGGCACATCACACTACAGAATTCCTAGCTGGCAGGGACTTTATTTATAATCCATTTCTCCAAGGTGTAACTCAGTAGGTATCCTCTGCTGGGTGATACCTGCCCCTCCTCCGCAGCAAAATGGAGCCCCTTCCCTCCTGGGGCAGCCCCAACATCCTACTTCCACCTCCCTCTCTGTAACTAGAATCAGAATCATAAATTTAGATTCTTTTGAAATTCCCCCTCCCAGAATTTGGGTGCAAGTCAGACAAGCTCCTGATGTTTTAACATTCCCCAACAGACCGTTCTTACTGATCAAAATAAGGTTGAAAATAGAGCTTATCTTATTGCTTCCTCTCCCTTCCGAAGAATAAAATAAGCAAAAATTATGATAAGTCAAGACGAGCAGTTTTTTAGGCATAGAAAAAAATCTAGCATCTGCCTGGAGAATCCACATTTCCCATTGCTCTGCTTCTGGGTCAGGTTTGTGGTCTGACATCCAGACTCCTCATCCATTTCCTCCTTCTGGCTGGATGGTCTGTGGTAAATTCCCACAAAGATAGTGCTTCTCTCTTTCCCTCCACAGATGCTCACCCAGATGCTTTCTACCATGCTTCACCCCTTGGCTCCTGGATTTCAGCACATGATACTATTCTATTACACTTTTTTGTCCATTCTAGACCTTTAGAATAAGATATATCTTTCCAAAACCATATTGATCCTGTCACCAAAACTTGGTACATTTGTATATAGCAATACCCAAGTGTGTACGTGGCTGTGGGTATCCCCAGGTCTCTTTCCTGAGCCGCCGTCTTGGTCACCTCATTAGCTCCCATTGGTTCAATAAGCTACTCAGACCACTCTCAGATCTATTTATCCAACCCTAACCTCTCTCCTGAGCCCGTCAGCATCATCCTCACCTGCCTGTTCTGCACTTAATGTTGGATGGCTCAGAGGCATCTCAAACTTAATCCCTCTTCCAAGCTTCCCTGTTTCAGCAAAGGGCACCATCTTCCTTGGACCCTGGTTCACACCTCAGACTCATCCTCCACCCCTAGCCTCACATTTTCAATCAGTTTTATTTATTCTACTTCCACAGCACTTCTTGCCTCTATCCCTTCTCTCTCTTTAGATATCCACAACCCCAAATGGGGTTTTCATACCCCCACCTGCACTGCTGCAGGAGCTCCTAATTGGTCCCCCTGCCTCAAGGCCCAAACCATTTTCTACTCAGCTGACAAAGTGATTTTCCAAAAGTTCAGGTTTTACTGTGACACTATCCTCAACATCCTCCAGTGGCTCCCTATTGCCTGTGAAATTTACTTCTAAGTAACTTCTAGATGCTATATGCAGAACCCCAGATTTCTGGCATGTGAAAGGAGGGCTTCAAAAATATGGTATGGTATCTTTAAAAATTATAAGCAGAAAGATTCCAGATCCCCTTCTCCTCCACCAAGATGAAAATTCTCTCTCAGTCTCGGAGGCTCTAGCCCCAATTGGAATAAGTTGTCCAATGACTTAAGTGGCGTTGGAGGTAACTTGCATTTTTCCTTCACTTAGGATGGCAAGGGCCAACTATATCTATAGAGCATAATTGAAGATGGAAGAGACCATTAAGGAGATCAGGGAAGGCTTCCTATTGGAGGTAGCACCTAAACTGAGGTTTAAGGGAGCCTAAGGATACTAAGAAGTGGAGAAGAGCAGAGATTGTGTCCCAGGCTTACAGCCACAGCTTGTACAAAATCTTAGAGAAAGGAGGTGCTGAGTTTGGGGAACAGCAAGTGAGCCAGGCAGGCTAGCTGCATCATAGCTGACTGTATAATAAACCTGGAAAGGTAAGCTCAATCCAGATTATGAAGGGAGAGTTGCCTGTCAGGAAGGACAGACATTCTTGGGGTCCCTACAGAGATTTATGACCATTAATCACCCTTGTCTCTGAGGTTACTACCAAAGGATCACAGGTTTAGAGCAGGAAAGGACCTTGGAAGGCCCTCAGAGGCTAAGGTCACACAGGGAGTAAGAATCCAAGGCAGTATTAGAACCCAGATTCTCGGAATAGAAATCAAGCCTGTGCTTATATGTCTGGACCATGCTTCCTCCCCAAAAGGTTACAGAGCTCCCACCATATGTTCCCCAAAGATCTTCTAAGTTCTTATTGTTTCAGATGCATACATGTTGTCTTTCTGATGAGGCTGTAAGCTCCTCAAGGGCAGGGACTTGTTTCTTCCTCCTCTTCCACCTCCTCTCCACACTAAACCAGGAAGAGAAGTGGACCCTCAAAGTCAGGGCTGTTATACCCAATCCAAGGACTCTGGTATTAGTGTCTGCCATTGGTTAATGGAAGAGCCCAAAACCAAAGAGATACCTGGAGGCCAGGGATCTAGATGGAAAAGAGGTTCCAGGCCAGGCTACAATTCAAGGGCTAGAGAGCTAAAGATGGAAATATGAGTCTAAATCCAGGCAGGCAAACAAGAATCAGAGCCTACCTAAATAAGTGAGGACAAACATTTAAAAAATCCCAAACGGAGAAAACAGGCAAAGTTTAGACAGTACACAGAAGCCAGGAGCCAGGACGAGGCAAGAAGACCAAGTACACAGAGACCAGGCAGGTCATCAGAAAAGCAGCCATGTAATATCAGAAATGAGAGCTTCAAATCAAAGCAACGTTGCCCACTGTCAGGAAGTTTCTTTTTTCTTTCTTTTGTAGTTTTTTTTTGTTTGTTTGTTTTTAGTTTTTAGTTTACATCATTCATTTCCACAAGATTTTGAGTTACAAATTTTCTCCCCATTTTTCTCCTACCCACAACCCCAAAAGATCGATCCCACTGAATAGCCCCTCCCCCAATCTGCTCTCTCCTATATCTTCCCCCAACCCCCCTCTGACTTTCCAGTAGGGCATGGTGGATCTCTATGCCCCAGTGCCTGTATATCTTATTTCCTAGTTACATGTAAAATAATAATAATAATATATTTTTTAAACATTTGATTTTAAACCTTTGAATTCCAGATTCTTTCCCTACCTCCCTCATCACCCACCCTTACTGGGAAGATAAGCAATCCAATATAGGTTGTACATATGTAGCTACACAAAACATTTCCATAGTGGATATATTGTGAAAGACTGATCATATTTCCCTCCATCCCATCCCACCTCCCACTTGTTCTATTCTCTACTTTGACCCTGTCCCTTCTCAAAAGTGGGTGCTTCTAACTTCCCTCCCCCCCGAGCCTGCCCTCCCTTCCATCATGCCCCCCTCTCATCCCCTTCCCCCCTACTCTCCTATAGGGTGAGATACCCTATTTAGTGTGTATGTCATTCCCTCCCTAAGCCAAATTCATTCTGAATAAGATTGACTCATTCCCTTTTGCCTTCCTTGTTCTTCCCCTCCATTGTAACAGTTTTCCCTTGCCTCTTCTATATGAGATAATTTACCCCATTCTATCTCTCCCTCTCTCCTCTTATTATATTCCTCTCTCACCTCTTAATTTCTTTTTTTAGTTTTTTCTAATCAAATGCTTTATTAACTTCTAGTTTACATCATTTCCGCAAGATTTTGGGTTTAAAATTTTCCCCCTGTTTTCCCCCACCACCACCCCAAAATAGTGGTCCTACTGGATATCCCCTCCTCCAATATGCTCTCTCCCATATCTTCTCCCATACCCCTGCTGACTTTCCAGTAGGGCACAGTGGATCTCTATGCCCTAGTGCCTGTATATCTTATTTCCCAGTTACATGTAAAATAATATTGATAATATATATTAAACATTTGATTTTAAAACTCTGAATTCCAGATTCGTTCCCTTCCTCCCTTGTCACCCACCCTAACTGGGAAGATAAGCAATTCAGTATATGTTGTACATGTGTAGCTATGCAAAACATTTCCATAGTAGATATATTGTGAAAGACTGACTGTATTTCCCTCCCTCCTATCCCCCCTACACTTGTTCTATTCTCTACTTTGATCCTGTCCCTTCTCAAAAGTGGGTGCTTCCAACTTTCCTCCCCCCTAACCTGCCCTCCCTTCCATCATCCCCCCTCTAATTCCCCTCCCCCCTACTCTCCTGTAGGGTGAGATACCCTATTTAGTGTGTATGGCATTCCCTCCCTATGCCAAATTCATTGAGAATAAAGTTGACCCATTCCCTTATGCCTTCCTGTTCTTCCCCTCCATTATAACCATTTTCCCTTGCCTCTTCTATATGAGATAGTTTACTCCATTCTGTCTCTCCCCATCTCCTCTCATTATAATCCTCTCTCACTTCTTAATTTCACCTTTTAAGTATCACCCCTTCCTATTAAATTGGTTCTGTGCCCTCTATCTATGTATACTTGTCAACATATATACACATATTCACATATGTATTCATAGGCCAACATACCCTTCTTCCACTATTTTCATGCTGAGAAAAGATTCATGAGTTACAAATATTGTTTCTCCATGTAGGAATGTAAATAGTTCAACTTTGATAAGTTTCTTTTGATTTCTTTTGCCTGATTACCTTCTCAAGCATCTCTTGCTTCTTGTATCTGAATGTCAAATTTTCTATTCAACTCTGGTTTTTTCATCAAGAATACTTGAAAGTCCTCTATTCCACTGAATGACCATATTTTCCCCTGAAACACAATACTCAGTTTTGCTGGGAAGGTGATTCTTGGTTTTAATCCCAGCTCCTTTGACCTCCAGAATAACATATTCTAAGCCCTTCGATCCCTCAGTGTAGAAGCTGCCAGATCCTGTGTTATCCTGATTGTGTTTCCACAATATTCAAATTCTTTCTTCCTGGCTGCTTTTAATATTTTCTCCTTGATCTGGGAATTCCTGAACCTGGCTATAATATTCTTAGGAGTTTTCTTTTTGGGATCTTTTTCAGGAGGTGATCAGTGGATTCTTTCAACCTCTATTTTGCCCTCTGGTTCTAAAACATCAGGATAATTTTCCTTGAGAATTTCTTGGAGGATGATTTCTAGGTTCTTTTTTTTTTATCATGGCTTTCAGGTAGTCCAACAATTTTTAAGTTATCTCTCCTGGATCTATTTTCCAGGTCAGTGGTTTTTCCCATGAGATATTTCGCATTGCCTTCTATTCTTTCATTTGTTTGGATCTGCTTAATAGCATCTTGATTTCTCATAAAGTCACTAGCTTCCATTTGCTCCGATCTAATTCTGAAGAAATTAATCTCCTCAGTGAGCTTTTGAGATTCTTTTTCCATCTGGCAAATTCGGCTTTTTAAAGCATTCTTCTCCTCATTGCTTTTTTGAGCCTCTTTTGCCATTTGAGTTAGTCTATTTTTTAAGTTATTATTTTCTTCAGTCAGGTTGTTGACTCTCATTTTATAATTTTCTTGCATCATTCTCATTTCTCTTAGTCGGGAAGTTTCTTAGACACTTTGTGCTATAACAAAAACCACTACCAGGTCCTCAGGGCAGAGCCATCTCAAAGCCCAGAGACTTGACAAATTGAGTCCTGTTAGAAAGACAGTCAGTCAGACGGCTTGACTGGACCAGGAGTCTGCTGCCTTGAATGAACAGAGCTAAGCAATAAGGAGGCACAAAATAAATACATGTTAAATTAAATTGAATTAAAGATTAGAGGAAAATTCATTTCACAGTTATTTAATTGGTATAGAACAGAAGATGATGCCTTTGCTCTTAAAGCAAATCCCCATCAAGACCTTTCCCTGACTTTACATCAGTTGAGGCATTGCTGGGTTTCCAGGAGTATTTGGTTCCCAATGGGCCATTCATAGGTTGGTGTCATTTTACATGTCTGTACTTGACAGCCATTTTAGTCTGCCCTAACTCTCACCATCCCTCCTGGTGATGCCCCATCAGGAGAACTGGACTGAGTTGAGAAGCTTCCTCTGTAAGTAGCTTTCTCAAATACCTCAAGTTTAATGATTCTTTGTTTTCACATAATTGTCAATCAGAGCCACACCCAACCACCATGGTTTGTCTAATTCCAAAATTCTCCATGTTTCAAAAAGTTAGATTTTCCTTCTGCTGATCTGAATAATAGGTGAGAGGACTCTACTATATCAATAAATCAATAGATAAGCATTTATTGTATGCTTACTATAAACCAAGCACTGAACTAAGTTCAGGGGATAAAGAGAGAAAAGAAACAGTGTCTGCCCTTGAGGATCTACATTCAAATGGGGGAAACAGTATAAAAATAACTAAACGGCTTCCTGATCCCTGATGCTGCCCCTGACAGCCCTCACCTTCGGTGAACCTTGAATGCCTTAGCTTGAATTTGAAAAGGGAATTTACAGTGAAAACATTACCCTAGATTTCCAGTGAATCTAATTTGCTGTTACAACCTCAGGCTTCCACAGGAAAGTTACTATAATTTCTTTTTACCATTGACTTAAAGTGATAGAATCATAGAATGTCTGCACTGGAATTTAAGCCCCTGGTTTTTTGATTCATCAAACTTCTCAGCCCTGCTCCTACCTTTCCCAGGGAGCTGCTCATTTCTTTAATATGTTTAACAACTCTTGATAAAAAGAAAAAAAAAACCAAAGTTCTCCTTACATTCCTTTCTTACCTTCAGAAGTCTTTGTGAGGTCACTCTCTTTGGGAATTGTTCAGAAGATCAGGCATCGCTGGCCATAGCACAATGGTTGACTTTTATGGGAATGGTCTATGCACACATTCATAGCAGTCTTGGTGAAAATTTGAGATGAGCACAATCTGGCTTTCACAGATTCCCCTCTATAAAGGACAGCATGTTCACAGGCACATGAGTGACAGAGAGAACATCAAATCCTGCTCTGTTCATTACTTATTGATTTTAAGACAGCATTTGACTTAGAGCAACCTTGAGGTTTCCAACAAGCTTCCCCCCAGGTACAGTTCGTAATGATGTCTTCCTATAACCCTATAACCCTACAGACTAACAGGAACTAACTTTGTTCAAAATCCAATAAAGTGTCAGTCAGGAAGAAATGTGCTTGCCAAAGGAGTTGGCAGTGATCACACAAAGAACCCTGTGTTCAAATCCTGGCTCAGCCACTCACTTCTTGGGCAAGTTACTTGCCTTCTATGGCAATTTACACATCTGTAATATGGGAGAGTTAGACGAGGTGACCCCTAAGGTTCTTCTAGCCCTAAATCTGTGGTCTGTCCTGCATGGAATCCATACAGAAAAAAGATTCCCCACGATGGAAGGCTAGTCCAATGCTTCCTTTCAGAGATGGCATTTTATTAGGTCTACTGAGCCTTGGAAAAATACAAAAATCTCCTAAGGGATATTCACAGTAATGCAAAAGACATTGACACAAGCATTTGTATATGGGGGAAATGGGTGGAAAATTCTGAGACTCTTACAGCTCTGAGGGTGGCCCATGGAGCCAATCCATCTTCCTGTCTTGGACAAGCCTCCAAAAGTAGAGTGAGCTGGGCTCAGAACTAGGCAGGAAGAGAAGCAGGACCTGCTGGCATTTGGGAAAGATGAAGGTCCTTTTTTTGTCCTCCAGGACCTTGGGTAGATCAGTTCTCCATTAAGGATTTAGAAAAAATATGGATAAAAATGTCACAAGGTGAGATGGAATGAGGAGTCGTGTCTTGGGCCAGAGAATCCCAGAATCTCAGCATCAGAAGGGACCTTGGGGCCATCAGGGAACCCCAGAACATGGCCAGGCCCCCTGCCATGCGGGAGCCTGCTGCCTTCCTGGACAGCCCCTCCCAGTGTGAGATGGCACCAGCTGTTACAAAGCTTTTGGTAACCTTGAGGCTAATTCTGCTGCTCTGAAACTTCCACCTGTTTCCTCCTGGTTCCACAGAGCGTGCTTACCATTCCTGCCACACAGCTGAGAGGGGGCAGGAGGAGAAGAGGGTGTGGGGACCTTTCCATGCACTGGGAATGCAGAGGGTGGGAGGTGCAGAGCAGGCAGGTTGGAGAAGGCCATTCATGCCAGAACTGGGAATTCAGACTTTACTCCACAGGAAATAGGGAGCCATCGAAAGTGTTAAGACATGCTTCATCCCAGCACAGGGCCAGGTGATCACTTGGGTGCTGAAGGACAGCCAGAGGCTGGAGGCAGGGAAGCAACTCAGGATGTTCTAGACTCTTATCTAGGGAGAGGAAACTAGACTGTCGTCTAGGGCTCAGTCAGTCACAGTGGGATTAGCAGAGGGAGTAACAGAGGGGACAGAGATGTCTGGGAGATAAACACGGCAGGGTTTGGCACAGACTGGATTTGGGAGAGCAGGAAGACTGGAAGGTGCTCTGCAGGTTAGGGGCCTGAATAACTGGGCCTGATGCTTTTATCCATGAAAGTGAAGGAGTTTGGGGGGTGTAGATCTCCCCCTAGCCCAGTGGAGGTCAATGGCTCCTGAAAACACTGAGTGGATGGTGGCACATTGGCATGTTCATGTTGGGAGGGCAAGAAATGCCCATAAACAGATGGGAGGCTTGGGGAATCAGATGGCATCATGCACATGGTCATCTCCCTGGCATTTCCCTGCATCTTTGCCCTGATCTTTGTGTTCCACAGACACCTGGGACCCACCTGGCTGAGCTTCACTCAGACTCCACCTCCTCCATCACAGCCGGGGCTGGGGGCTTGATGGCACACTGGCCTGGCCCCAGGCAGGTCTGGGGGGGCAGGTCCTGGGATCGACAGGCTGAGAGCTGGAAGGAGCCTTAGAGGTCACTGCAATCCAGCTCCCTCTCTTCTGGATTCACTGACTTTGAGGTGTAGACGGTACACTCTGGCAAAGATGTCGAGTGCATGACCTGAATGCAAATGCAGTCTCAGACCCTGACAAGCTGTGTGACCTTGGATAAGTCACTTACCCTCTGCTTGGCTCAGTTTCTTCATCTGCAAAATTGGGACAATGATAGCATCTGCCTCCCAGGGTTGTTGTGAGGATGAAAGGAGAAAATCATTGTCAAGAGCTTAGCACAGCACCTGGTGCTATGTGGCTATTAGTGATGGTAATGGTGATGGGTACACAAAGAAGAAGCCATGGGAGGGGAGGAGACTGGAAAGAGAGAGCCTGGGCAGTGCCCACATCTGATGGGCTGAGCCAGGAGAAGGAAACCCCCAAAAGAGATTTAAAAAGGAGAGAGGAGATGAACAACCAAAGCCAATATGCTTAGTCTATGTCCTACCAAGAGAATCTATGACATTTATGGAATGGGGGGATGGGTGGGTGGGTGGATGGGTGGATGGGTGGATGAGTAGGTGGGTGGATGAGTGGATGAGTGTGTGGGTGGATGGGTGGATAAGTGGGTGGGTAGGTGGATGGATGGATGAATGGATGAGTGGGTGGGTGGGTGGGTGGTTGGATGAATGGATGAGTGAGTGGGTAGATGGGTGGATGGACAATTATATTTTCCCTAACTTTTCTCTAAAGTTCTGTCCCTGACTCTAAGTCCTCATATACACCCAAGCACCCACACATCTCTACCACTGCTGACAAACCTGTTCCAAGATGCTTTCATCTTGCTCAAGGATGAAACCTTTGGGGGCCAAGGGCAGGGAAGGCCTGCCCAGCTGAGTACCATTTGCTGCAGCTTCCCTTTTGGCCACTGGAGGGAACTGCAAGCCCTGACAGAATCCTCCTTGCTAGCTGAGACCTACCTTAGCACCAGGGAGGTTGGGCTGCAAGGGAAGTTAACTTCCCGCCCTTCTGCGGTAACTGGGCCGCTTACCTCCAGGATGTTTCTGCAGCAGCGCTCCTGCCCCAGAGCCCTTTAAACAGTAGCCTTGTGCGCTCCATGTTTCTTTTTTCTAATCTGGAAGCCTTCGAATTTTAGTGCTGAATTTGGAGTCAGAGGGTCCTGGTTCAGATCCTCCTACTGACTGTACCATTCACCATCCAGGTCATATCTGGTCTTAAGCTCCCTGGGCCTTGTTTCCTATTTATCAAACAAAGAGGTTGGACCAAAAGGCCTCCAAGGTCCCTTCCACCCAAAACCTCAATCACCGAAGGGCCTGTGTGCAAGCCCAGCCTCTGACACCTCTGGGAAAATCCCTTAAACTCTCAGTGCCCCAGGCACCTGTCTGAGCAACAGAGGAGCTGCCACCTGTGTTGGTGAAGGGAGTTTCTGAACAGATGAAGTCACAGGTGCAGGTTAACCGAAGGAAGAAAAAGTCTAAAAAAAGGAGAGGTTTGCATGTCACAAGGCCTAATAATAGCTGCTACTGGATGGTGGTCACTATCTCTTGTCCCCTCCCAGCAGCCACAGAGCAGAGTGCAGCAATTAGTATTATCAGCATTTACAGATGAGATAAGAAAGCTGCTTCTCCAGGGTCAGGGCAGCTAGTGTCTGAGTCAAAATCTGAACCCAGGTCTTAAAGTCCTAATACAGAGCTCCAGGCAGTCAAAGCCCTCAGCCCCAGAGGTTTTTATTTCCTAGGGTTATAAGGATTTCCAGGTTGGTTGGCCTCCCAGTCTGGGTTGGTGCTGAGGAGACACTACTGATATGGAGAACCAGAGGGCCACCTCAGTGCCTTTGGACCAAAGCTCTCCCTCCATTCTCGTTTTAAAAAATATTTTTATTGAGATTTTCTGTTTGTCATTGACATTTCCCAATTTCGGTCAGTTAATAAAGAATAAATGTATCTCTCCCCACTCTCCTTCTCAGAGAGCCAAAGGAGGGGAAACCGGGGGGAAATGGGGAAATGGTTTAATAAACCTAACAGATGCATCTTCAAAAGCCCAACATTGTATGCTGTGCTCCAGACTCTGTCCTTTATCCCCCACTGCCTCTGTAAGGGCTTAAATGCTTCTCCTATTTGAAGATGACCTAGATTGGGGAAAGAGAAGACCCTGGATGATGAAGCCAGGACTGAAAAGATCTTGACAGATCAGAAAATGGAGTTGAATCAAATACAATGAACTTGACATATGCAAATATATGAATTTGGCCTCAGAAAATAGCGGATCATTTTCTCTGTTAGCGATTTACTCTCACCAGTGTAAGACGGGGCGACAGGGCCCAAGAGCAGCGTGTCTGAAATCTAGCTAGGTGTTTTACTGGCTGCACTGCACCTGAGAACTCACTGGTCCCGCTTGTTCCATAAACCTTCTGTCCAGTGGTGGTCCCCAGGCTGCTCCTCTAGTAGGCTGACTTCTGTTTCTTTGTAGGACCGGGTCTCTGGAGGTGCTTGTGTGGCTTACTATGGGTTTTTCTGGGCTTAGCTGGATTCTGATGGATTTCCCATCACCCCCAGGGCAGAGGATGTCCATCTCCATCTCTAGCAGAGATTCTGGCTTCTAGGGAGAGACGGAAAGCACCCAAAGGGCCAAAGGAAACCCTTGGTGGGACCCATCCTGACCAGAACAGAAAAAGCAGCTGTGCCCTGGGGGCTTCTGTGCTGGCGGACAGAGTCTCCCAAGGCCAGATCCCCACTTTCATCTTTTTGTCCCAGACTACATCCTGGTGTGGGAAGGACCCCCCGAAAAGCAGCGTAAGGCCAGGACCAAAGGTGAGAAGTACAAGGAGAAAGAAGAGGAGCAGCACATCTGGAGGCGGAATTTCCTGAGGCAACTCCGAGCTACTGGCATTAACATGGAACAGGTGTGTGGCCCTGGCACTGCCCCTCCCAACAGGCTCCCACCTCCCACCCCCACTCACCACCACTGGCAGTTCAGCCAGCTCCTCCTCACCCAGCCTGACTGGCTGCAGCATCAATGAGCAGACAACAAAGGGGGCCCACCCAGGCCCCACCCTGGACACACCCTCTCCCCTTCCTGTAGGTCTTCTTGCCCCAGTCTCTCCACTTCCCAACTCAGCCTTCCTACACTTGCTAAAGTAGCATTCCTGGACGGGACACGATGCCCTGCCAAGCAGGAGGAGAGACAATCTGGGAAAAAGACATGAGCAACACCTTCAAAAGTGACTGTCTTAGAGGGCACTAGGGTGTGCCCACATGCACACACAGAGGCACACTCTGATTAAGGTTTCCTTGCCAGTGGCCATCAAAGTTACATCAACCCAACAAACAGCTCCATAAAATCAGGATGCCTGCTGTCCTTAATCTACTTCATCCCCATTGCTGGGGAACTAAGTGTCTGGCACCCAAGCCCCCTGGCTTCCTCCCTTCCACCTTCCTTCCACAGTAGACCAAGCAGAGACTGATTCTGCGATGCAGTGCTGAACAGCCAACCAGTAAGCTTTTATTAAGCACCTATGTGCCAGTCAAACAAGCATTTATTAATCACCTACTATGGGCTAGGATCTGTACTAGACCCAAGCTATAAAGACAAAAAAAAAAAATCTGCCTTCAGTTAACTTTCATTCTGTCAAGGGAAACAATGCATGTTATTTGTACAGGTTTGTACAAAAGAAATTCAAGGTAAATACCCCAAGACTTTGCCAGGAGGATCCTGGTAGCTGAGAGAAGCAGTGAGGGCTCATGTTGGAGGTGGCCTAAGGGGTGGAGGTGATGAGGGAGGGCCTTCCTGGCATGGGGGATAGCCTGTGCAAATGTGCATCCTGGATAGGATGTGGGAGGTGATGTATGCTATTACACAACATACTGGACAACAAGTGCAGTCAACAACAAGAAAACCAGGTCTAAGGGGAATGATTTATAAAGCTGGAAAGTTAAGTCAGAGCCTCTACCTGGAATGTCCTCCAACCCCTACTATATTACCAAATAAGAAAGCATTTTAACAAACTTACCCACTCAAATCCAACATCCAAGATATTGAAAGTAATCCTCTTTGATTGATCAAAAGTCTGGGTCTCTAAATTCTAGTAGAGATAATTGAGGCAAAATCATTCAATAGACAGAAATCTGTGACCCTCCTCTCCTGCCTCCTTCCATAATAGTCCTCAGGCTCCCCAACACTTCAGTTACCCGGTGCCCTCTATTCTCTCCTCCTCACAGAGGAGCTCTGAGTAGCCATTCACACTTTAGTATGAGGACCTTGCTTCTCCCAACAGGTAACCTTATATCTATTGTAGAATGAGAGGCTTTGTCCCCTGGAAAATCAAGTTAAAGCATCTCTGAGCCAGCATATGAGACAAGGGCCTCTTCTCTGCCCTCAGAATTGGGTAAAGCGGGCCCTCTAGAAGCCTAAAATCCTTCAGGACCACCCCACGGCAAGGCCTGTAGAGGGGCTCTTCTTCAGGGGCTAACGCACTTCCTGGTCATTCTTCTTCCAGCATGTAGTTAAGAGAGGAAAGAGATCCACACACTACGCCTTGCTCAGCACCCCCTGGACTGTCCTCTGCCACCATGCTGAGGCTCTCAGGATGAAGATGCCCCTGCAGGTAAAGGCCTCCAACCAGGAGAGAAGGACCAGCTTCCATCTCCCAAAAAGAAAGCCCACCACCCTATCACTGTCATTGGGAATCAGGAAAGAATCTGCATGGGTTATCAGGGCAGGTGGTAAAGGTGCACTTGGGAATAAGCATCACCAACACATGCTTGTGCACATCCATCCATCCTTCCATCTATCTATCTACTTATCTATCTATCTAGGCAACCAGGCAGGTAGGCAGCCATCTGTCTACCCATCCATCTATCCATCCATCCATCCATCCATGCATGCATGCATGCGTGCATACGTCTATCCAGACAAGCAGACAGGTTGACCTATCTATCATCTATCTATTATCTAAGTAGATAGCCATCTATCTATCTACCCATCCAACTATCCAGGCAAGCAGGCAGCCATTCACCCGTCCATGCATCCATCTATCCATCTACCCACCTATCTATCTATCTATCTATCTGTCTGTCTGTCTGTCTGTCTGTCTATCTAGGCAACCAGGCAGGTAGGCAGCCATCTGTCTACCCATCCATCCATCCATGCATGCATGCGTGCATACGTCTATCCAGACAAGCAGACAGGCTGAGCTCCACTCATCCATCCATTCCACAGCCATTCATTGAGTGCTGGCTGCATGCAGAGTGCTGTGTGAGGCACCATAAAAGTTTCAAAGATGATTGAGACTTGTCTCTTTCAAGGAAGTTTGTCTAGTCAGAGCAGTACTGGGGGTGCCTTAGAGGATTGGATTTGGAATAAGGTCAAATCTGGCTCTGCTGCTGTCCTGCCACCGTGATCTTGGAAGAGTCATTTCTCTTTTCTAGGCTTTCATTTACTCACCTGTAAAATGAGGGAATCAAACTTTCTCAGGGGCTCTTTTTTATGTCATGGACCCTCTGGAAGGCTTGTGAAGCCTATGGACCAATTGTGGAGTATTCCTTCCATTTGTAACTGAAGGAGATGCTGAATTTTAGTTGGAAGTTTGTGAAAACAAAGATGTCGGTTTTTTTCCTTTCCAAGATCTATCCACAGACCCAGAGTTAAAAACCCTGGACCAGGTGGATGGGTCCTTCCTGCTCCAGCCTTCTATGACTCCATCAAACCAGATATTTCTGAGGCTATGTGTGGGCTAACCTCCTTTAGGGTGGGGAGTCTCATCCCAGGAAGCCAGCCACTTGGGGAGGATTCTTGGGCCACGACAGCCTATCAAACAAAGACAGAGTTTATAGCCTGGGTTCAAGTCCTTTCTACCCATGTGACCTTGGGGACATTACCGAGCCTCCATTTCCTCCACTGTAACAGAAGAGTTGAATTAGCTAGTTTTAGAGATATGATCTTATGAAATAAAAATACACTAAGTATATCATTTAGGCACAAACACAGCTGACCTTGGAATCCAGTCCTGTCTATGACAGGTATTGGTTGTGTGGCCTTAGGCAGTTATTTGGCCTCAGGACTAATTTGCAGAGCAGGGGATGGTCTGTAGGAAGAAGGAACGAAACCTTGGGTCCAAAACCTCCTTGTAGCCCCACTTGTCCCAAACAGATCCTGGAGATGGGTTGGGTGATGGTAAGTTCTCTGCTGTCTCTGTGAAGGCCCTGCCCAGCCAGCCCTCTAACTGGTCTGCTAAGCTGATGGGAAAACTGGGCCTCTGGGACCTGCTGTATGAGGATGTTCCTGACATGCCTCAGGACTACTACAATGGCCTGTTCAAGGTGAACAAGTTATCCAGGTGAGATGTGGGGGCTTCTTGTGCTTCAAGGGCCATGGTCCCCCCCACCATTGTACCAGGCACAAAGCACCCGAAACCTCACCCCACTTCCTAGCACAAACTTTCCTAATACTTCCCGTCTCACCATCACCCAAGTTCAGAGTGAGGAGGACCTCAGTGGCCAAGAAGCCCAATCCACACTTGAAAAAAGTCCAGGTTCTCTCCTCCTCTAGCTCCTGAGGCAGCCTGTTCCACTCTGGGATAGCCCTCAGTGTTACACAGCTTTTCTTCCTAACCTCCGTAACTCCCATCTGCTGCTCCTGGTTCTCTCCTCCAAGACCAAGCAGGGCAAGGCATCCTTCTGGTGCTTGTGTCTGCTACTGGCTAAGCATCCCCATGGGATGGTGTCATCTGCAGACCCATCAGCATCCCGGCTGCCCTCCTCTTCACTTCCTTCAGTTTATCAATGTCCTTTCTAAAATATGGTCCCCAGGCCCAATCCCAGGGTTGCAAACACAGCCTGACTCTTCCTGCAACCCAAGATCTCTGGGGCTTTCCCAGTCCTCACCTCACCTGCTGAATCACTGTGAGCCTATCTGCTGAATTAAATCTGTCTGATGGTTACAGGTTCCTGGGCAGTGACAATCCAAAGACTTTCTTTGCCAGCACTAAAAGGCACCAGATTGTAAGTGAATATACTCAGCCTTCTTGTCTCCTGGGATTGAGACCAAAAAAGGGCCTTGGGCATCTGGGACTGGCTTAGGAATCTTGCCTGGGGTCTGGCAGCTGGCAGAGAGCAATGGGCACTGGACTTAAAATCAGGAGAGCCTTGGGTTCAGACCCTCCCTTTGAGATCTGCCAGCTGTGTAATTGAGTCCCTGCTCTCTGCCTAACGGGAGTCATGATGCCCCTCAAGGCTGCGGGGAGGACTGAAGGAGAAAAGGGACAGAAAGTGCTCTTTAACCCCAAAGTTCTGTGCCACTGCCAGACACTGTCATTGGTCTGGCTCGTGGAAGGCTTCTGGCCTGAATGGAGACTGACAGCCTAGAGGGCTGTAACAGCTTTCAGAAGGGCCTCAGGTACCATCTGAGACCCAGAGAGGCCAATGGTCTGCCCGAGGTCACACACCTTGTGTCTGAATTTGAAGCCCGATCTCTGACTTGCCATTCGGTGCCCTCTCCACTGTTCAGCTCTGCCTTCCTTAGGGAATAGCGAAGTCCCAAAATCTACTACTCCCTCCCTGCCATATGTGAAGGCTCGGCCTCCCAGCACTAGCTATCAGGAGAATCACACCCAGTAGATGTTGTGTTCTAAGGATCCTTGAGCCACAGACATCACCTTCAACCATTGCTTAATTCCCAGCCAGGTCTGGGCCAAAACTCTCTTGAAGGTGTTTCTGTCCAGCATGTTTGCCCAGAAACGGGGGAGCAGGATCGGGACCAAGGGGGACTTGGGGTGCTCCTCCCCACCCCAGGGGGTTGCCCAACACCCCTTCAGCCAGCCTCCCTCCCCCTCCCTTCACTCCCTAGCTCTACGAGATCCTGGAGAAGACCACATTTGGCCATAAAAGGAGAGGGCTGCTTGGGATCAGGCAGCTGCTGTCTGAGAAGGTCTTTGATGCTGCGTTCCCCCCACACGACGTGAGTCACACCCTCCCCAGCCCTGGCTGCCTGGCTGCCAGTGAATGAACAGAGAAATGAATGAATGAATGGATGGATGGATGGATGGATGGATGGATGGATGGATGGATGAACAAACGAACGAATGAATGAACGAATGAATGAACTGATAGGTGGGTGGCTGAGAAAGAATTCAGTGAGGACATCTTAGATTCCAAGCACTGGGGAATATGAGGACAAAAAAGTGGCAGGCCCTGCCCACCAGCAGCTTCTAGTCTAATGGAGGAAGACAGTGCATGGAAGGGGAGTGTTGGCTGCACTCATTTGCACAAGGCATCTGTCATCTGCAATCTTGTACCTGCCCGGGCACTGACATGTTTCCCCATTGGACTATGAGCTCCTCCAGGGCATTTTTACCTTTCTTTCTTTGTATCCCCCGCCTAAGCGTAGTGTCTGGCACATAATAAGCGCTTAATAAAAGCTTACTACAAATAGTGCTTAATAAATGCTTAGCACACATAGTAAGTGCTTAATAAATGCTTAGCACACATAGTAAGTGCTTAATAAATGCTTACTACAGTCAGTGCTTAATAAACACTCACTCTGCCTAACCAGCTGATCATGCCTGCCCTCAGGGCGCTTACATTCTAACCAGGGAAGACAGCACTTGCAGGAGGAGGGATGTCATGGGCCAGTGAGTGGAGCCAGAGGACAGCTGATTGCTTGCCTTTTTCAGCAGCTCTGCCAGTGCTGGGTGGATGACTGTGGCCAGAGCAGGGGTGGAGAAGAGAAGGGAGCAGAGGCAGGTTCTAGGTCAGACCTTTGGAGTCTCAGAGTCTTCCCGAGCTTCCTTGGGGCAGAGAGGGGGCTGTGCCCTGCAGCTGGTTAGGGGCGGCACTTGAACTCAGGGCTTCTAGATCTGCTGCAATACTGCTTCCCATCAGTGGCCTCACTGTCATTATTGGCTCCCAAGTCACTGGGGAAATGACAATCTGAGGGGCTCGAGAGCCTAATGTGAGTAACTGGGACCATGAAGATGTGTCCTGTGCCAGGGAGTGTCTATAGGACCATCTCCTGGGGGCCCTGCTGAGGGCCGGGCTGACTGTGTGCTCCACCCCGGGAGCGGGCGTCAGCCTAGGCTCCCATGTGCAAAGATCAAAGAGAAGGGGAAGAGAGAAAAACCACCCAGAGCCCCCAGGGTGCTTTCTACCAGCTGGGGGTTTCCACACGAGTTGCTGTAAAAGTAGTTATTCCATGACCAGGCGCTGGGGACGCAACAGTGCACAGAGCTGGGCCTGAGTTCAAATTCAGCCGCAGACACCTACTCACTATGTGATGCTGATGGCTTAACCCATCTGCCTCAGTTTCCTTACATGTAAATGGCAATACTGACAGGACCTACTTTACAGGGGTTTTGTGGGGATCACATGAGAGAACTGTAGGCAAACCCTGGAGTAATAAAGAAATGCTAGATATTCCTGTGGTCAGAGAAACTGTCCTTGTGTCTGTCCTTGCTTCCTGAAGCTCTTCTGCGTGCATATTAGCTGAGCACAGCGCCTGGCACACAGTAGGTGCTTAATAAATATGTATTGACTGGTTGATTAACATGCTGCTCCTTAGGAGAGGGCACAGTGTTTTCCCCCCTCTTGGTATCCTCAGCAGACAGCACAATGCCTAGAATACAGGAAGGGCTTAATCGACTTACTTTGGGATCCTAAGCAAACCTCATGCTCTCTTGGTCCCCTTGTAGACAATCTTAAGGCATAGTCACAGGAGCCTAGTATTACACATAAGGAAACTGAGGCACAGAGAGGGCAGCCTTTCGCATCCCTAGGACCAGAGAGATCACTGGGAACCAAAGGAATAGTTGTGTCTCTGAGGCCAGGCCGTCTCCAATTGCCTTTGAAGCCAGGCGGTTTTGTTCTACACAGGAATTCTAGCTCATTGCCAGGGCCATTCTCCAGGGCGGGAGGCCTGGGGCAAGTCACTTTTTGTACCTTATTCCACAGAAGAGTAAACCCTAACCCCAGAACACTAAATAAATAAATGTTTATAAATAAAACTGGGTTAAAAAGAACAGCGAAAGCATCTTAAAAGTGAAAATTCACAGAAAGATTTCAATAAAAGGGTCCCAGTGGAGCCTTACTGAGAGGTCAGCTTTATCGGTCACTGAAATAGACAGGTTGGGGCTGGCCATGGGAGGGACAGGATAGGAAAGGAGAAATGACAGAGTCGGGTCTGCCCCTGTGCCCAGAGCACGGGTAGGGAAGTGACCTCTGCCTCATCACTAGAGGGAGTGGACACAGGTCTGAGTTCCATCTCTGAGGGTCACTAACTAGCCGTGTCACCCTGGCCAGGTCACCTAAACTCTCCTGGTCTTCAGTTTCCTCATCTATAAAATGAGTGGGGTGGAAAAATTCCTGAGAAGGTCTTCAGCAGCTCTAGATCTGGACTCTGGTGTCTTCCCCAACACCCTTGGATCACAGAGGTTTCTCAGCCTATCTCATCCCCCTTGGATTCCTCTTACACTCTGCCCAGCTTTCTTCATTCTTCTATCCTCTGTCACATTCTAGGCAACTCAAACAGGCTCCTTGACCTGAGAGTGCACTACTGTAAGCTCCGTGTCTCCTGTAGCATGTCGGCTGGGCTGCTCACCACAGGGCAGCTTCTGCTTTGAGGCTCTAAGAGTGCTGAGTGCCTATTCTTAAAACTAGCTTATGAGCCCCCACTAGTGAGTTTCCCCTCAAGAGCCAGGACATAGACACAATTAGATCAAAGTATTTTACTAAGATCAGTCAGTAAACACATATTAAACACCTACTCTGTGCCAGGCTCTATGCTAAGCACTGAGGATACAAAAAAAAGGTGAAAGACAGGCCCTTCCATCCAGGAGCTTACTATGTAATGGGGGAATAACCTCCCCACCCCCACATTCCTGGGTTCCCTTTTCCTCAAGCATCCACAGGAAGAGGTGACACAAATTCTGAGTATGATGTAGCGGGACATAGACACGGGGGGCCTCTAGGTCCTCTCTCCAGGGCATCCTTTCTGCACCTTGACTCCCCACTGCAAAGCCGAGCTCTCCTTTGAATCCACAATTCACTTTCTTGTCTTAAGTCTCCGTCTCTCTGTATGGAGAGTGTCTGATAGAAGACTTTGCGTCTTCTCCTACGACTGGCTCTAAAACTCTCATGGATTCATTCCCTCCCTTGGGATATCTCATGCTGTTCAAGCAGCTTGGCTGTTAGAGGCCTTGGCTAATGGGAACACAGAAGGAGGAAAGTCCCCCCCACACTACCATTACCCTCAGGAGTATACACTCTAAGCCTAAGATTCATTCAAACTGATCCGCTCTCAAACTATCTTTTAAAGATTACCTGGAAATCTGGCCAGTCTTTAATCCAACCATTTACCAGATACTCCTCCTCCTTTTTTTTTTTTTTTTGCTTTTTTTGGAGGGGGAAGGGCAAGGCAATTGGAGGTAGGTGACTTGCCCAAGGTCACACAGCTAGTAAGTGTGTCAAGTGTCTGAGGCCGGATTTGAACACAAGTCCTCCTGACTCCAGGGCTGGTGTTCTATTCGCTATGCCACCTAGTCACCCCCAGATACTCCTTATAATTCAATCAAGGAGAAATGTTTTAAATTCAATTTTATTTTACTTTCAGTTCCAAATTCTCTCCCTTCTCTTTCCCTCCCCCTTCCATTGAGAAAGCACAAAAAACAAAATCCATTGCAAATATGTACAGTCACATAAAACAATCTCCACATTAGCTGTGTTGGGGGCAGGGGTGGGGTGGGGAGAAAACCGTCTGCACTCTGAGTCTGTCAGTTCTCTATGTGAAGGCAGATAGCATATTCCATCATGAGTCTTTCGGAATGACCGTGGGTCACTGGCAACTCTCTTCAGGTATTGCTGTCACTGTGTACGTTGTTCTGCTGATTCTGTCCACTTCACTCTACATCAGTTCATAGAGGTCTTCCCAGGTTCTTATGAAACCATCCCCTTCAGTATTTCCTATAGCACAATAGTATTCCATCGTGTTCCTACCCCATAACTTGTCCCACCGTCCCGCGCTGATGGACTTCCCTTCAGCTTCCAACTCCCTGACACGCCAGAAAGAGCTGCTATGAATGTTTTTGCACTTGGGGTCCTTTTCCTCTTTCTCTCATCTCTGGGTGTCATAAACCTAGTAGCAACATCCTGGGTCAGAGGGTTTGCAAATGTAAAAGCCTTTTGGGCATAGTTCCAAGTTGTTTTCCAGAATGATTGGCCTAGTCTCACCACTTTACCAGCAATGCACTCATTAATGCTGTTTTCCTGCAGCTCCTCCAACATTTGTCTTTGTCCCTTTTTGTCATCTTAGCCAGTGGGGGAGATTCAAGATGGTACCTCAGAGTTGTTAGAATGTGCATTTCTCTAATTATCAGTGATTCAGAGCAGCTTTTCGTGTGGCTATGGATAGCTTGGGTGTCTTCCTCCGAAAACTGTCCATTTATATCCTTTGGCCAGTTATCAGTTGGGGATAAGCTCTTATTCAAATGAGAAATTTTTTCACAATTTGTTAAGGGCAAGTCTGACTGTATCTTTTCAATCTAGTTTTCTTTCTTTTATTTTCTGTGATTTCATTCTTGACTTTCTGAGCTGGAAAGTGGGTTGAAGATCCACTCCCCAACAGCAGTATTGTGAAGAGAGCCCAGACTTAGAGTCAAGAGATCTGGATCAGAACTCAGGCTTGTTGTGAGATAATCTATACATGTAATGAGTCTGGCAGTCCTCTAAGTGCTATGGAGAAGTGGACCTCTTTGTATGTGGTGTGATCTCGAGGCTTTCATCTTTCTGCTCACTCTCCCAGGGGGTGCTTTCCAGCTGAACAATGACCTGTCTCAAATGTGGTGCCCACAACTGAACACGGGACTCCAGTTGTGAGCTGCCAGGACAGAGGACAGTGGGATGGTCACCTCCCTGGTCCTGGACACAGTACCCCATCTTAATTCAGCCTAGGAGTGCATCAGTCACATTGTTGACTCACATCAAGGTTGCAGTCCACTACAATAACTATCTCATTCACACACTAGATCTTCTTCCCTTTTTGGAAAATCAGGGCATTTGCCTGTGTCCAATCTTCTCTTCTGCTATGCCCATTCACATATGCTATGTTACTGCCAAGTGGATAACTCACCACCTTTACAAGTCCTCTGATTCTTTCCCATCTCTGAGCATTGGCTCATGTTTCCTCCTATACCTGGAATGTTCTGTCCACCCATCTGTCTCTGCTGTTAAAAATCTACCCTGCCTCCAGCACCTTAAAATACTGTATTCCTATGGTCATTGCTTGCTACTGTCATCAGCACCCTCCTTCCCTGACTAATTTGCATTTATTTTTTTAACTTGTTAATTTTTATTCTGTAATTCAATTTTTATGTTCAAGGATCAGAACTTAAGCATTTAAAAAGTTTTAATTCCTTGAAGTTGCAGTTTAGATACCAACAGAACTTATAAATGAAAGATACTGATCTGCAAATTCAACTCTAAAACATTAAAGAGTAATAAAATATACTCCATTTCTTGTTCTCAAATCCCTTCAACCAATTCCAAGGAACATTTACTTATTTAAAATAAAACTGAGATCAATTGTCAGAGTGAACCTGATATTTATGGCCTACTACTTTTTTCCTTCTCATCAGCCTCCACAGTCCTCAGATTTCCTTTTGGGAACCAAAGGAATTCTAGGCATTCTTGGTGAACCTCCTAGTTTTTTTCTTTTCTCTCTCTTTTTTTTTTTTTAAGCAATTGGGGTTAAGTAACTTGCTCAAGGTTACACGGCTAGTCATTATTTATGCGTGGGGGCTCATTTTCTGAGGCCGGATCTGATCTCGGGTCATCCCAACTCCGAGGCCGGCGCTCTTACTCACTGCGCCACCTAGCGCCCCTTTAGGGCAATTGGGGTTAAGTAACTTGCCCAAGGTTACACGGCTAGGTTTTTTTTTTTTTGTTTGTTTGTATGGATTAAGTGTCTGAGGCCGCCGAACTCAGGTCCTTCTGATTCCAGGGCCGGCGCTCTATTCACTGCGCCACCTAGCCGCCCCCTTTTTTGTCTTTTTTAATAATTACTTTATTTACTTTTAGTTTTCAACATTCACTTTCATAAGATTTTGAGTTCCAAATTTTCTCCCCCTCTTTCTCCTCCTCCTCCCCAAAATGCCATGCAATCTGATAGAAGCTCTACTTCAGCATTCATAGTAACCATATTTTCACATTTAACTCACACTTATTTTGTGTTTATTCTCTCCACATTTATACAATCACATGCCAGCCCATTCCTTACACCCTGCAGAATGTAAACTTCTCAAAGGCATGAATTGTTTCATTTTGTTGTAGTTATTTTTATGTTTCCAGCACCCAGCACAGTATCTGACACAAATAAGAAATTAATAAGTGTTCATTAAAAAAAAAAAGTGTTCATTGATTGATTTCCCAGATTTCCCAACTGTCAGTAATGCAGACAGCTCCCTGGATCTCTTCTAGCCTAGCTCCTGTCCATTGGCCACATTCTATTGTGTTTGTCAGAGTGGGAGCCTGTACCCACGCCCTACCTCCCCGAAGGCTGACTTACTGGGAGATACACCATCTTATCTTTCTATCTCCCAAGGGGCCTCCCACGCAGTAAGAGCTTAGTAAACGTAGCTGCACGGGGTTGAATTGACCCAGGACTTCATCAGAGCCACCTTAGCCTGGCTGGCACCCCACATCACACTAGACATTAGCGTCCATTGCTGGAATCAGCAAGGACATAACTCGACCCTTTTCCTGCCTTTATTAGCATCTTTTAAGATCACTCCCCCACTTTCCTTTCCTTCTGATCTTCCTCCCCAGGCTCACATCACTTACTGGCTAGAGAAATTTCACCTAGTTGCGTAGGAAGACAATTGCTCAACGTTAGAGAACGTTCTTCAGTCCTAATATCTAGCCTTCCAGTCATAATGGGCTATGATGGTCTCCAACCAATGTCAGATTTTTCAGAGCTCCCTGGGACTGAGAAGTTTCCCTGTCTTCTCCAGGGCCCTTTCCAAATCCCTCCAGGGGGACTGGCCCCTGAGGAAATGAATCAGCGTCAAATCCTCTACTATTACTGGGCCAGGTGGAGAAAATGGACGAAATACCAGCCATTGGATCATATCCGAAGGTACTTTGGAGAGAAGATAGCCTTCTACTTTGCCTGGCTGGGTGAGTCCAACCCCTTGCACATTTCTGTCTCTCTCCATGCTGACATAAATCTGCGTGCCACTCCTTCTTAGGACCCTAGGATTGAGAGTGAGTCAGAGAGCCATAGAATAAAAGTGTTTCTGAGTTGGAAGGGACTTCACTGGCTAGTCCAATTCATGCCCCAAAGGAAAGCCCAAGATAGCTCACCAGCCTCTGCATATCGTGTTAAAGTGGAGACAGTGCTGGTCCAGAACCAGAACATGATTAAACCCTCCCTCTGACACTCACTGTCTGTGTGACTTGTGACAAGGTGCTTAATTTCCCTGCCTTCAGTTCCTCTATTGGCAAAATGATGGCTGGACTAGGTAACCTTCAAGGTTCCTCCGTTGCTTCTTCTTTCTTTTTTTTAAATTTTTATTAATTTAAATATTTACCAATTACATTTTTAAAATTGACATTTGTTTTTGAAAAATTTTAGTTCCAAATTCTCTCCCTCTCCCCTCCCCCACCCATCCAAAAGGATATTGTTTATACATGTGTAGTCATGAAAAAATTATATTTCCCTATTAGCCATGTTGTAAAAGAAAATACACGCAAAAAACCCCAAGAAAAATTAAAAAAAAAATTAAGTCTGTTTCAATCTCTGTTCAGAATTCATCAGTTCTCTTTCTGGAGGTGGATAGCATTTTCCATCATGGGTCCCTTGGAATTGTCCTAGATCATTGTCTTAAAGCAGCTAAGTCATTCACAGTTGATCATTGTACAATATATTGTTGTTACTGTGCACAATGTTCTCTTGGTTCTGCTCACCTCACTTTGCATCTGTTTCAGTTTTTCTGAAATCATCCTGCTCATCATTTCTTTTTTAAAATTTTGTTTGTTTTTAGTTTTCAACATTCACCTCTATAAGATTTTGAGTTCTAAATTTTCTCCTCCTCCACACTCTCCTCTGTCCCCAAGACAGTGTGCAATTTGATATGGGCTATAGATGTACAATCACATTAAACATTTTTCTACAGTAGTTATGTTGTGAAACAAAAATCAGAACCAAAGGGAAAAGCCATGAGAAAGAAGAAACCCACCCCCAGAAATGAGAATGTAGTATACTTTGATCTGCATTCACATTCCATAGTTCTTTCTCTGGATTTGGATAGCATTTTCCATCATGAGTCTTTTGCTGAGAAGAGCTAAGTCTATCAAAGATGGTCATCGAACAATGTGGCTGTTGCTCTGTAGAATGTTCTCCTGGTTCTGCTCACTTCACTAAGCATCAGATGCAAGTGGTTCCAGGTTTTTCTGAAGTCCACTGGCTCATCATTTCTTATGGAACAATAGCATTCCATTACATTCATATATCACAGCTTGTTCAGTCATTCCCCAATTGGTGGGCATCCCTTCAATTTCCAATTCTTCACCACCACAAAACGAGCTGTTATAAATATTTTTGTTCCAATCCCACCTTCTCCCTTTTCTTCGATCTCTTTGGGATACAGACCTAGTTGTGGTATTACTGGGTCCAAGGGTATACACAGTTTTATAGTCCTATAGTTCTAAATTGTTCTGCACCTGGTTTACAACTCCACTGATAAGTTCATTAGTGTCCCAGTTTTTCCATATCCCCTCCAGCATTTGTCATTTTCCTCCTTTACTTTTCTGCCATGTTAGCCAACCTGAAAGGTGTGAGGTGATATCTCAGAATTGTTTTAATTTGCATTTTTCTTATAAGTGATTTAGAGTATTTCATGTGACTGTGGATAACTTTGATTTCTTCTTCTATGCCTGTTCATATCCTTTGACCATTTATCAACGAGGAAATAGTTCTTGTTTTTCCAAATTTGACTCAGTTCTCCTCTATATTTGAAAACTTGCTACAAAAATTTTGCCCAGTTTGTTGTTTTCCTTCTAATCTTAGTTGCATTGGTTTTGCTTGTACAAAAGCTTTTTAATTTCATGTAACCAAAATTATCCATTCTACTTCCCATTTATCCATAGACCTGACCAGTACATTTTCTATGTTCCTTTAAATTATTAATAGTATCACACTTTATGTCTAAATAATTTATCTATTTTGACCTTATCTTGGTATATGGTATGATAGATTTGTCCTTTGCCTAGTTTCTTCCAAACTGTTTTTGTTAGCAAGTCTTGTCAAGTTGTGAATTCTTACCCCCAAAGCTTGGATCTTTGGGTTTTTAAAATACTAGATTACTATGGTGATTTACTACTATATATTGTGCCCCTGATTGATTTCACTGATACCACTCTATTTCTTAGGCAGTAGCAGATTGTTTTCATGATAACCAATTTGTAATGTAGTTTGAAATCTGGTACTGCTAGAGTGCCTTCCTTCCCTTTTTTTGTTGGTTCTTTTGATATTTTGATCTTTTGTTTTTCCAATGATTTTCATTTGATCCTCATAACAACCATAGGAAGTAGGAATACCCCTCATTATCATGGAGTGAAATACCATCCACCTGGTAGAGAGATCTAATCCTTATTTATCCATCTTCTCCACAAGAATAGTATGAGACACTGTATCAGCTACTTTGCTAAAATCTACTGGTTTTATAACTACATCAGAAAAGGAAGTGGGGTCAGTCCAGCATATGGCATTCTCAAAACCAGGTAGGCTTTGCTTAGTCACTGCTTCCCTTTCAAGATGTCTCCTGCCATCGATTTAATTCCCTAGAACTTTCAGAGGAATTAAAGTCAAGCTCACTAGCCCACAGTTTCCCGATTCTACTCTCCTCCATCTTCTGCTTCCTCACCTATTCTATCTAACAGCACACAGCCACTCTACCATTATATCTGCCAGTTGTTTATAGACTTAAGGATGGGGCTGATCTGGCCAAGTGCCTGGATTTCATCCGTGGCAGCTGATTGCCCTCTAATTATTTTCTTACTTGAACTTAGGTTAAATGGCATTAGGGTTAGTTATGTAGCTTAGGCTTCAATTCGAGGGGAGCCCTTGTTCTCATTTCCAATACAAAGGTCATTCTTGACAGAGAAAATAGAAGCAAAAATCAGAATGAAGCATCTCAGATTTTTCTCTGTTGGCAGTGGTCATCATTCTAGCCCTTCCTCGACCGTCCTCTTTGATCTAATGCAGATTAAAAGACTTTTCTTGCTGTCCTTAGCTTCTCTTGCCAGCCGCAGCTGGTTCTGAGTTTTAGGAGTCATGACATTTTTAACGGAACTCTGCAAGGCTCTTAGACATGCTTGTTGTTATTCATCTTTGCTTCCATCTTTTGCGTAATTTTCTTTTTCTTTTTTTAATTTAAAATTTATGTTTTCAGTTCCATAATCTCTTCCTCTCCCTCCCCCACCATAGAGAAGGCAAGAAATGCAATGCCCATTATACAAATAAAGTCATGCAAAACATTTCCGTGTGCTTAATTAATTAACATTCTTTTCAAAAGCTAAGTTGCTTGGTGAGTTCCCTGTGCATCCACATTAATGTCTTCAGACAACCCCTCTTTTTCCTTCTCCCTGTAATCATTTTCCTCTGCATCTTCAGCATTTCATTTTTCAAGATGCCCTATCCTTCCTAAACTGACTTCCCCAGGAGATTTTTAGTCAATGGGATCCTGCCCATCCTTTATTTGAACCCATTGAAATCTGCTTTCCCAAAATCTAGGACATATATCAGACTCTGCCCAACCCTTCTCTCTTCTATCACAAACTCTGCAAGGTCTCTGTACTGCATTTCCATCATCTCCATCCCCTAGCATACAGTTTCTATCTACTGGCAAGAAGCAGATACCATGTAGAATCCCCCCTTTTTGCTTTCTCTACCTCTTGAAGATAAAATTAGCACTCATACCAATTAAGAAGAGGCATGGGTTAGAATTAGGATTACAGATTAAGATTAGAGGAACATTAGATTAGGGTTTGAGACAGGTAACCTGAACTCATTTTTGTTTTTGTTTTTGTTTTTTGCTTTTTTTGGAGGGCAATTGGGGTTAAGTAACTTGCCCAAGGTCACACGGCTAGGTTTTTGTTTGTGTGTCTGAGTATCTGAGGTCAGATCCGAACTCAGGTCCTTCTGACTCCAGGGCCGGCACTCTACTCACTGCGCCATCTAGCCGCCCCGAACTCTTATTATATTTAATCATCATTAAAAGTTATTGGTAGCCCTGGTATTGGGAGAGTGTTTTCTAGCAAAGGTCTGAATAATGGAGGTCCTCCATCACTCCCATATCCTGCTTCTGGGCCAGACTTGTCATCAGTTTCCCTAACTTCTGATCAATTTTCTCTTTCTCAAGTGGTTCATAGTATATTCTGATGACAGAGTTACTTCTCTGTCTGCCTTTGTTGATCTTTACCTAGAAGCTCTTTGACACATTTCTCTTTGGTTCCTGGATTTTCTTGTCACACAGTGGCACCTACACTCCCCTTTTGGTCATGAGATGTGTCCCCTTTATGGCGACTGACCCAGCCCTTACTGCAGGGAGTGGCACAACAAGAGATATATATGACAGACAGATCAATAGAGACCTATACACGTATGTACATACGTAAAATACATAGATGGGAGATGGATAGCTTATTAAGGGCCATGTTGTTCAGTCATGTCCAATTCTTTGTGACCCTGCAGACAAATTGGCAAAGACACTGGAGCAGTTTGCCATTTCCTTCTCAGGTCTGTCCCCATTTTGTAGATGACAAACTGAGGCAAATAGGAGTTAAGTGACTTGCCCAGGGTCACACAGATAGTAAGTGTCTGAGGCCAGATTTGAACTCAAGTCTTTCTGACTCCAAACCTGATACTCTATCCACTGCACTGAGCAGCTTATTAATCACTAGCTATCATCTCTCTATCACCTCTGCCTAACTATATTTGACTGAATGTCTCTTCTCTCTCCTCTCTTCCCCGCCCCCCCCCCGTCTCTCTCTGTCTCTCTCTCTCTCTCCCTCAGTAAAATGGGAGTTCCTTGAGGTTGCCAAAAACATGTGTCTATATGTGTACAAATTAAATACAAACATATTTTGAGGTGAGAGTGAGAATAGCTGAAGAGATTGGGAAAGGATGGGGGTGGCCCCTGAGTTGGACCTGGCAGGGAGGTGGGAATTCCAAGAGGCAGAGGTGATTGGGTGGAAGGGTGGGAATATTCCAGGTTTTGGGGACAGCACGTACACAGAAGCGGGAGAAATGAAGTGGGGTTGGGGAGTAATGTGAAATCAACTGGGAAAGAGTGTTCAGGGCCAGACTGTGGAGTACAATAAAAAGCCAGAGAAGGGAAGAAGGCCCCCCTGAGGGGGCTGCTGCTGCCCAACTGCTGGGACGGCTCTCTGAGAATCTTTCTCTGTACTCCGCTCCTTCATTTCAGGCTTTTACACGGCATGGCTCCTGCCGGCATCTGTGGTAGGAGCAGTGGTCTTCCTGGTGGGCTATTCAAAAGTGAACACAGATATCCCGACGTGAGTAGTGCTCTCCCATCAGCAGGTTATACTCCCTCTTAGGGACTGAACCAAAAGATGGGGAACTTTCTATCTATATCTCCTCAGTACCCTGGTACCCCAGATCTAGAGGTGGAAGGTCAGTTCATTCAACCCCCCACCACGTTTTACAGAGGAGGAAACAGGTCCAGAGAGGGAGAAGTCACTTAGCCAAGGTGACCCAGAGGCATGGGTCCGTGGTGGTCTTGCTGCTAAGGTCTCCTACCCTCAGTTAACCGGGACCCTGGGCACTCCCCATTGGTTATGCTGTCTCAGGTCGTCCCCTGGAGGAAACCAAGGGTCATAGTAGTAGTCTTGAAGGCAGAAGGATGGAATCTCTTTTTATGAGGAGACAGACCTCATGAGAAAGAGAAGGGAAGGGACTGGACCCAGGCGACACATACTGTGAGTAGAAAAGCCCCAATCTGAGCCCAGACCAGGAGGCATGCTGACACCAGCTCTGACCCTCCTGAGGAGGCAATTGTCAAATTTTCAGTGTGAACATATATACCTTGGAAATCTCCATGAATCAGCTTTGATTTTGGTGATTAATAACACCAATTAAACAATGTATTGAGCATCCCTTTTTTATTTGTTCCTGGCTGCCCCAAACTCAGTCAGCTCTCTGCCCTCATGTCTATCCCTGGGGGACCGAGATCCCTGGAGTTGTCTTGCCTCTTCTCAGCCGGGCCATCAGACTGAGCCCTAGTAACGACTGTCCATCCATGTACCCCTCCCGGCTCCAGGCAGACAGGTGTCTGAAGCTCCTGGCTACTCTTTGTGAAACCCCAGATGTTCTGGGCAAGAAACTGGATCAATCAATGGCTGAAGATGGTATACAGATGAAGGACTCTGGCTCCCAATCCTTATTCCACCGCCCCCTGCTCCCCACCCCACCCCACAAGAGGAGAAGGCTCTCAATCATTAGCTAGAAAGAGGTCCTTCTCTTATTCGGAGCAAAACAAAACAATTGGGACCCAACTAGTGGACTTTGGACAATGCCTCCTACTTAAGCCCCAGCCTCCCAGGGCCACTCTGAGGATCAGATAAGATAACCCTCACAGCATACAATAAATGCTTGCTTCCTTCCTTAGGTAACGGCTAAACGTCTACCTTAGGATCTCCTTCCCAAGGGTTCAGAATAGGACTTTCTCCAGAGAGGTTCCCATCTTTTTCTCCTGTTTCCCTCCCAGGCAAGACATCTGTGATACTAAGAAGGACCACCAGATGTGTCCCATCTGCAGGGACTGCCCATTCTGGAAGCTATCCAGCATCTGTGAGATTGTGAAGGTAGATCCAGTGGGGACAACAGAGGCCTGGGCCCTTTAGGCAGCTCTGCTTTTCCCCTTCTGGTCCACACCTGTGAGTTTAGGAGGGAGAGAAAAAGGAGGGGAACTACTCTACCAAGTCATATGACTTGCTTTGCTTCCACAGGTCTCAGTTTCCTTATTTGTAAAAAGAAACAGCTTAACTAAGGGGCTCCTAAATTCCTTGGATCCTGAACGCAGATAGGAAGAGTGTGGGTTGGGTTCAGAGACTAACCTGAGGTCCATTGTGACCAGAATGGAGGACTGGAGTCAGGCATGCTAGGAGGGAAGAGCCCCTGGGGTCTGCCCTGGGCTTGTGGAAGCTCACTTTGGCAGCTGCATGGAAGACAGACAGATTCAGGCCCCAGCAGCAGAGCATTGCACTTTCTGGTGACTAGATGTGTGTCTCTAAACGTGTGCTCTCTCCTCTGGACAAAGCTGCAGACACATTGCTCCAGACTCCTGGGTCTGCCCTCCCAGCATCCTCATTCTGGCTTCCAATAGATGTGGATTCCCAGGCTGGCCAGTTCTTCACAGATGATGTCTGGTGACTTATTGGTCCCACCAAGGCAGGAACCTCCAAAGTCCCTTGTCATGTGGCTTACGGCCACGAAGGGTGTTGCCCTAGCACCTCTTCTGTGGGCATCGGGCTCACCCTCAGTAGTCAAGGCTGGCCTTCTGGGTCCACCCACTGTTATCTGGGGACCACAGGCCTTGGTCTTCTGGCTGTCCTGAGCATCCTTACCACACATCTCTCAGATTCTTCCCAGCCCCATCAGCCATAATTCACCCACTAGGAGGCACCTGGGCTGAAATCCTTGCCTGAATATTCTGGCAGTTACATTAATTAGTGCAGCCATTAGAAACCACTACACTTTCCAGAATCAGTCACACTCCTGTGGGTCATTGAGCTAAGACTAGGGAGCCCTCTTGGCTCCGGATGAGAAACGCAAATCAGACTCGATAAAATCCGGTCTATCCTAAAACAAGCTTCCCTCCTGGCATGGGCAAGGAAGGTCGGAGGGACCAGGAGGAGGCTGTGGCAGGTGTGGTGACCTGAAGGGAGTGCCACCTAGACTCACAGATGGAGGAGGGGAATTACAAATGTAGGGAGAGTCTCTATGGAAATGCCCTGAGCTCGGCTAGGAACTCAGGTTCCAACAGCCCACCCTGGGGATGGGGAATACCAAGGTTGGGGATCAGTGGGGCCTCATGAATAAGGCAGTTTGGTAACAGACTGAGGGGCACAACACTAACCCCTCACCTTGGGAAACAGAGGCAGAAGAAGGGGTTTGAGTGGAGACAGTAGGTGTTCTCCAATACTGATTCAGGAAGGATTCAGGGCTCCCCTTGAAAAGACCAGCAGGGCTAATTCTTCATTTCATCCAAGTGGGCACCATGCCCTCCACCCATACAGAGACCCTTCCCCAAGGCCCCCTCCCCCAGTACTTCCCCTCTGGTCAGCCTCTCTAAATAGAGTTTGGCTGGGCCTCAATCCTTATGCTGACGTTGGAGGACCCCAGCCCTAGAGCTGATGGGGGGGGGGGGGTGCACACAGGCCTGACAGCTCTACAAATGAGGGAACCAGGGCTTGTCTGGAGTAATGCAGGGAGGAAGCCTCAGACACCTCTGACTCCAAATCCAGCCCTCTTTCCCCATTTGCCTTCGTCTGGCAAACCCCAGCCTGACTGTTGCATGAAAGTGCAGACCAGAGTGTTCTGCTTTGGCTGGGGTGGTACCCCCACTATGGCCAGAAGGGGTCTCCAGATTGGCTCCAACTTTGGCGAGTTTCTTGTTGGGCCTTTGGTAGGGGGCTGAGGATTCTGGGGTAGGCACAGGGTGCACTTTTCTGGGGAAGTAGCCCTTTCCACCATCCCCACTTCCATGGACTCCTGAGCACCAGCTGATCCCCTTCTTTCCAAAACAGCAGTTACTCATTCCTTACCTATCTGACAGGGAACATTTACCTAACAATGAACCAGACCTGGGAATCCTTGGGGTTAATGGCGTCCCAGTATGGAAGCTGCCCGCACCAATGCTGGCCAGTCCTGCTTTGCACGCAGGGTCTCTTGAGAGCTGCCCTAGTGAACTAAGAAGTTAGGGGCCTGGCCTGGGGTCTCAAAGCCAATATGTGTCAGAAGAAGGATCTGCACCCAGATCTATCTGACCCTCAGTCCGGCTGCCTCTCCCCTGGTCCACACTGCCCTTCACTTACTAAACGCTCCTAAGCACTTAACCACGTCTGCCTGGAGGCTTCAGCAGGACAGCAGCATCCCCTTTCTGATGTGGGCTTGCCATGCTTCCCCAGCTCGTGGAGGGCAGGGTTCCCGCTTTCTGGCTCTTTGCACCCCCTCAATCCCAGTATCCAAACCTAGAGCCTTTAACATGTCTGGGTTGGTGCCCCCTTCTGCTCCTGCCTGGCCAGGCTGCTCTCCCTCCCGACCCAGTGCTCACCTCTCCCCTTCTGGTTCCCGACACAGACCGGCCGGCTCTTTGACCACAGTGGGACCATTTTCTTCAGCATGTTCATGTCTCTGTGGGCGGTGACGTTCCTGGAGTACTGGAAACGCAGAAGTGCCAGGCTGGCCTATCGCTGGGACTGTTCAGATTACAAGGATTATGAGGTGAGAGGGTCAGAGCGGTCCTCACTGAGCAGGCCGGCCCTTCCCCATGCCCAGGGCTGGACGTGCCCATCAGTGATCTCTGTTGCTGTTTCAGGAGCGGCCCCGGCCTCAGTTTGTGATCATGGCACCTCTGATAACTCGGAACCCAATCACCAACCTAGAAGAGCCATACTTTCCTAAAAAGAACTATTTCCAGCGCCTCTTCATGTCGTCGTCCCTCATCTTTGCTATGGTAACAGGGCCCTGGGACCCTGGATCCCCCTAGATGTGGCCGCAAGGGGTTCTCCACCTAGGGCTCTTAGAGGTCGCTTTCTAGGAGACAGTCAGTAGACACGGCCCCTTGCCCTCTCTGAATTCTCTAGTGTAACAACAACTGGCGCTTTTATTGGCCTTTAAAAGCTGGCAAAGCCCCATATTTCTATGACTTCATTTGAGCTCCCCGATCTCTCTGGGGCAGGGCATAGAGTGGCTATGATTACGGCCATTTTACAGATGAGGAAACTGACCGGAAGAGATGAAGGCCCCATAGCGCATTTGGACTCATGACTTTCTGACTCTCCCCACTGTGCCCCTCTCCCTGTCAGCCAGCCTGGGACACCTGGCCACCAGATCTGAGTCCTGGCTCTCCCATTTGCTAGCTGGGAGAGGGATCTCACATCCCCAGGCTTGGGTTTTCTCATCTCTAAAATGGCAGAGTCGGAATGGATCATGTCCAGGGTCCTCTGCTGGACCAAACCCTGCGTGGTATTCACAGGCACGTCACTCCCATCCTCCGTCTCTAGGTGCACACCCTGTGACCTTCACAGGACACCTTGACTTTCCATGAGGATTCAGTCTCTTCATCTGTAAAGACACAATGTGGAGCTAACTGGGCTCTCAGGTCTCTTCCAGCCCTTTGGGGCTCCCTGGCATCCCCAAAGCAGGGACTGCCCGTCCGTGTGTCTAGGCGACATTCACCCCACCCTCACCCTCCCACAGGTGGTCTTCATAGCCCTGCTTCTGATTGCCATCATCCTGTACCGGACAACGGTCACCGTCTTGGTGTCCAAATCCACAAATATCTTCCTCCTGAGATGGGTGAGTCTCTTCTGGTTATTATGAGAACTGCTGTACTCCTTCAGCCCCTCTGCTTAGAAACCTGCAGGGGTTCCGTCCCACCTGCCAAGACAAGTTTAGATCTTCTGCCTGGCATTTGGGCCCCTCCATAACCAGGGACCACCCTCAGCAGAGTGGAGGCCAAGAATTAGCATTGCATGTGTCAGTTCAGAGAAGTGGGGCATTTCTGGGGAACCATCATGGCACCAGAAGACCTGGCCTCTGATTTCCACTTTGCCACCAAGGAGCTTGTGACCTGGGATAATTCATCACCAGCATTACGTGCCAACTTTGTACCAGGTGCTGTGCTAGGGACTAGAGGTTCAAAGAAATGATATCATTTTTGTCCTCTAGGAATTAAAATTCTACAGGCATTTACAAATGAGAGAGTTTGGGTTCTTTCTTGCTTTTGATCCTTAATGAGACCTATGAATGCATTGGAGTAGGTAGCACTGGGTGAGGAAATTCTCAAGCAGTGTAGACACTAGTAGACCAGCCCCTTTTCTACAGCTGGACACTGAGGGGTGGAAGAATTTGGCCAGGGTCATGCAGCCAGTGTGTGGCAGAGGTTGGCTTGGCACCCAGGAACTCCCCCAGGATATCTCATGATAAGGTCACAGAAAACAAATTCCAGGAGACTGGGGGAACAAGGATTAGGAAAGGCTTTTGTGGGACACAGTGTTTGAGCTGGACTTTGGTCAGATCCATGTGTAAGGAGAATCACTTTGGCAGCTGTACAAAGAGATGGCCGGTCAGTTGGAAGGCTGAGTCAGAGGACAGAGGTTCAAATGTGGCTCTGCCATTTACTACTGAGGGATCTGAGCCAAGTTCCTTCTGCATCCTGGGCCTCAGTTTCCTCATCTGTAAAATGAGGGGATTGGACTCTATGGTCTTCTAAAGTCCCTGCTAGCCCTGAATCCCCTGGTAGATTGATATTAGCAGTTACACACATCTGTGTCTTCTCCTGCTAGCCTGTGTGCTCTAGGAGGGCAGAGACACTCAGTACATCTCCTCAACACATGGCAGAGCTGGGGCTGAATGAATGCGTGAAGTGGCTCTCTGCAGGGCTCTGACTCACCTGCCTCTTTCTTCCCTTTAGGCGTCTCACATTGCCTTCCTCACAAGCTCCATGATGAATCTTTCCTTCATCATCCTCCTTGACAAAATCTATATCCCAATTGCATATGCTTTGACCAATTGGGGTAAGTAGTGGAAAAGCAGGGGCCCCTTGGGGATGGGGGCCTAGGGAGGCTCTGTGCTGTTAACTCCAGGGAAGCATCTCTGGCCTGCTGCTGGATGGTGGATCCAAGAGAGAAGGGGGCAGGGCAGGCCAAGGGCTCCTGCTAGGGAGGGGTGATAGTATGGAGCTAGGACCTGGCCTTCCATCCTGGCTCCACCCCCCTCCCCATCTATTTACTTCTCTGAACCTCACTTTACTCATCTGTACAATGGGGATAATTACTCTCAAAGTACTTCATTAACAGGGTGGCAAAGTTGAAAAGGGTCACTAACCCACTGGGAAACAGCATCCAGAAAGATCCTGATTGGCTAGAATCTGGGGCTAAACCAAATGGAATACCACTAATCCTGATTATATTTCCAAAAACTAACTTCCCAAGGACAAGTTAGGCAAGACCTGGTTGGAAAAGCATTTGTCTGAAAAAGATCTGATGGTCTTGGTGGACCACAAGTCAACAACAAGATAGAGCAGCAAATCTTGGGGTACATCAAGACAGACTTGACTCCCAGGAATAAGGAGGTGACAGTCATGGAATTACACCGTAATAGCGCTCAAGCAGGAATTCTTAATCTGTGTGAATTTGGTTACTTTTTAGTGTTTTAGTAATTATATCTCATCATATAATTAATTTCCTTTGTAATCATAGATATAGATATAGATAGATAGATGGATAGATAGATAGATGGATGGATAAATAGATAGATGATGGATAGATAGAAATAGATGAATAGATAGATAGATAGATGGATATATAGGTGATAGGTAGATGGATAGATAGATAATAGATAGATAGATGATAGATGGGTAGATATAAATAGATGAATAGATAGATGAATGGATAGATGGATAGATAGATAAGATGATAGATAGATGAATGGATAGATAGATGGATAGAGATAGATAGATAGATGGATAGATAGATGATAGATGGATGGATAGAGGATAGATAGATAATAGATGGGTAGATAGATGATAGATGGATAGATAGATAGATAGATAGATAGATAGATAGATAGATAGATGAATGGATAGATGGATGGATAGATGGATGGATGGATGGATAGATAGATAGATAGATAGATAGATAGATAGATAGATAGATAGATGGATAGATAGATGGATGGATAATTTTGTGGGTTTAAAAACACGGTCCTGAGAAGGGCCCACGGGCTCTCCCAAATTGCCAAAGGGGAAACATGACACAAAAAGGTAAGAGCCTCAGCTTTAGGGTAAGAACAGAAGTTGGATTTCCAAGACTTCCAAGAACCATCTGGCCCATTTTACAGATAAGGAAACTGAGGCCCAGAAATTGCAGTCCCCTAGCTAGTAATTAGTCAATAAGGACTTATCAAGTGCCTTCTGGGCACCAGGCTCCATGCAGAACCCCCACGATATAAGCCCACGTCTTCCTGAGCCCTTGCTATTGTAGCAGAAGAGGAAATGCGAGTCCTGTCAAAGGATGCATCCCTGAGGCTGAGGCAGGACTCACACTCAGGTCCTGTGCCTGGCTCTGTCTTGCATTCCAAGTGCAGCACTGTTTCCCAGAGTCCTGCCACTTCCTGGTCCCCTGTCCTCTGCCAGACCCCATCTAGAACACTCTCTTTGGTTCTGGGGCGACATTAGCTCAAATGGACAAACATGAATAGCAAAGGGGCTGCACCACAGATGACTGGAGAAACCAGAGAAGACTCCGAGGGGCTGTGGTGGTTCTCTTCTGGTCTCCAGAGGTCTTGCCTGTGGCAGAACCCCAGGGAATCCAGCAGCCAGTCCACCCAGGAGGGCGCAGCCCCCCCTCTCTAGGCAGCACCTTCCACTCGGGTCCAATTACCATTGTTATCAAGCCTAGATCTACCTCTCAGCAACGTCCGCCCTGGCTGCTTGGAGGCATGGCAGAACAAGGCCAGTCTTTCTTCCATCAGAAAGTCCTTTAAGGCAGTTTTCATGTGCCCTTTGAGGCAGCTCAGGTGGCCCAGAGGGTAGAGCGATGGGCCTGAAGTCCAGAAGACCTGAATTTGAATCTGGCTACAGTTACCTACCAGCTATGTCACCCTAGGCAAGCCACGTAACTGCTCCCTGCCTCAGTTTACCCAACTGTAAAAGGGGATCAAGGTTGTCATAAGACTCAAATGAGATCCTATTTGTAGAGCCCTTATAATGCCTGGCACACAGTAAGTGTTTAATAAATGCCTGTTTCCTTCCTGCCTTCCTTTCTATCCTTTCCCTTCTATCCTAGACTCAAGGTTCTCTCCCCAGCTCACCAACTTCCATCTTAAACCATGGCACCCAGAACCCCACATGACTCTTCAGGTGAGACTGACTAGGGCAGAGTACACCAGGACAGTCATGTTCCTCTTCCTGGAAGACATGGCCTTCTTCCTGTGGCCCAAGCTCACATTAGTTTTTCTTGGTCAGCATGGCATGACTGACTCACACTGAGCTGAAGGTCCACTAGAACCCCCAGATCTTTTTTCAGAACAACTGCTGCCTAACCATATCCTTCTCCACCCCATACTTCTGAGGTTGATTTTTTGTACCCAAGCACAAGACTTTGCATTTATCTCTATCAGTCTGAGTAGGTTCAGCTGAAGGCTCTAGCCTGGCAAAATCACTGCCAGATCTGGGTTCTCTGCCAATCTGATGAGCAAATCATCTCTGCCTTTGTCCGAGTCTTTGATGAAAATGTCAAATCACACAGAAGCCATTTATTGAGCCACTAATGTACTCAGTCCTCGGGGTATAGAGTCTAGAAAGGGCTCAGTCCCTGCACTCCAGGTATTTCCAATCTTGTATTTGTTTGACAAATTCTTATATGTGCCCTTGTTGGCTTGGATGGAATCCCAGACCCAAGATCCCAGATTTAGACTCAGCAGGGAACTTGGGGGGTTCTCTACCCCAGCCCCTTCATTTTAAAGATAAAGAAACAGGCTGAGAGAGGAGGAACTGTCCAAGGTCACACAGTTGAATTGAAATATAAATTTATGAGCTGTTTAGTTTTTGGTTTTGTATTCCCAGCACCCATCTTGGCCTCTGGCATGTAGTAGTAGTAGTAGTAGCAGCAGCAGCAGCAGCAGCTCCGCCCCCCTTCTCCCACCCCCACTACATTGTATTTACTTTCTATTTATTTACTGTATATTTGTCTATGTCCAAGCTCTTAGATGGAAAGGACTGTTTTCGTTTCTGTCTTTGTGTCCCCAGTGCCTAGTACAGTGCTTGTCACATTCAGCAGTCACTTAATGAAGCTGATTGTGCAGACATGGCCAGAGATAGGCAGAAAAAGAATCTGATTTTGATTCCTTGTTAAGGAGAATGCTTCGGTAGCTTCTTTTTAGTTCAAAGATAGTTGCTTTCTTCTGTTTCTACATCCCTTTCACTTCCAAGTACAACTCTTCACATTCCCTTTTCCACAGAGTTATCCCTGGAACAAAGAATGAACAGGGAGAACAGTTTCAACCACATTAGCCAATGCACCAAAGCTGCCAGTGTAGACAGTATTTCAGAGTCAGAACCCCTAATCTGTGTTTACAGGGTCTTTTTCACACAATTTTAAAATCAACATTTTAAAAACCCTGCTTACTTTGCCAGGGGCAGGGGAGGGGGCATGAGACCAGGGATTTCATCAATGTGAGGCATCCCTGCTATGGAAACTCTCTCAGCTAATGCAGACCAGCAAATTCCCTGTACCTGAAGGATTTTAGAGTTTCTCCAGGGCATTCAGAGGCTTCTCTAAGCCCTAGAGACTAAGGTGCTCTGGGTCACCCAGCTCAAGTGGGTCCAAGGTAAGACTTGAACTCAGTTCTTCTGGACCTAGTGGAGGTCTATCCACTATGTCATATGGCCCTTGTTGCTTGACCTCTGAAAAAACGAGTTCTTTAAGGGGTGGGGCAGACATGCTAAGTCATGATACAAAACACCAAGTATATCATTACTAGAAGTTAGTAACACCAGCCCTTTTAACCAGGGTCCTCCTTCTAATTATAACCTAACTGTATGGCCTTCCCCTCTCTGTGCCTCAGTTTCCCCACCTCAAAAATAAGCAGGTTAGATTAGCTAGTTTCCCAACTTCAGTGTCCTATGAATAATGGCTGGGCGGGGGAAAGGGCAGCAAAATAAGTGTGTGGTGGGGGAGAGTCCGAATTTCACTGATGCTGTGTGTTTTCTTTTGTCTCAGAAATGCACAAAACCCAGTCCAAGTTTGAAGATGCTTTTGTTTTGAAAATGTTTATCTTCCAATTTATCAACACGTACTCCTTTCCGATCTACATCGCCTTCTTCAAGGGGAGGTCAGCTGAGACACCTCATTTTCCTTTTCTCATTCCTAAGTAAGGGGGGATGATTAGGGGAGAACCCAGGACCAGCTTCCTTCTTCACTGGTGCCCTCCCATTATGAGCCAGCAAGGTCCCCAAAATGGCGACTGCCCCCTCAGTGTGGTGAGCTTACAGGCTAGGACAGAAAAGAGAAGAGGCCCCAGGATGGGCAGGTTTTTTGGGTTTTTTTTTTGCTTTTTGGGGGGCAATTGGGATTAAGTGACTTGCCCAAAGTCACACGGCTAGTAATTGTGTCAAGTGTCTGAGGCTGTATTTGAACTCAGGTCCTCCTGACTCCAGGACTGGTACTCTCTATTCGCTGCGCCACCTAGCCACCCCAAATTTATTTATTTTTTTATTCTTTTGGAGGGGCAATTGGGGCTAAGTGACTTGCCCAAGACCACACAGCTGGTTTTTGTGTTACATGTCTGAGGCCGAATTTGAACTCAGGTCCTCCTGACTCCAGAGCCGGTGCTCTATCAATGAGCAGCTTACTGTGGAATCACATCCCTGGGTTCAGACCCCAACTCTGAGCTGTACTCTTCTTGTAAAGCATCCGTCCCTCTGGGCCTCAGGTCTCCCATCCATGAAATGAGGGTTTTAAACTGGATGGCCCCTCCCATTTGGAAATCTACAATCCCACAGTTCACATGGATGAGATCACAGTTCCACTTGAGTAGTAGAGAATTTAAATGAGTGGGGAATTAATGATCAGGCTGCTTTCCTTCTAGACTGTAGTAAAATGCTCTGGAAACTGTCCACAGTAGGAGGATGTGGCACTGGGCTTGGAACACTAATTAAGCACCTATTATGCGCCAGGCAGCCTCCTGAGCGCTGGGAATGCAAAGACAAAAGACCCAGCTTTAAGTCCAAGCACTAACTTACTCCAGAATTCCTTTCAGCTCAGTTTCCTTCTCTGTAAAATACTTAACATAATCTCTCTCTCTCTCTCTCTCTCTCTCTCTCTCTCTCTCTCTCTCTCTGTCTCTCTCTATTTCTCTCTCTCTCTCTCTCTCTCTCTCTATTTCTCTCTCTATTTCTCTCTCTCTCTCTCTCTATTTATCTCTCTCTCTCTATTTCTCTCTCTCTCTCTCTATTTCTCTCTCTCTCTCTCTCTCTCTATTTCTCTCTCTCTCTATTTCTCTCTCTCTCTCTCTCTATTTCTCTCTCTCTCTCTCTATTTCTCTCTCTCTCTATCTCTCTCTCTATTTCTCTCTCTCTCTCTATTTCTCTCTCTCTATTTCTCTCTCTCTCTCTATTTCTCTCTCTCTCTATTTCTCTCTCTCTCTCTATTTCTCTCTCTCTCTCTCTATTTCTCTCTCTCTATTTCTCTCTCTCTCTCTATTTCTCTC